>ATSW01000476.1:0-15835 GCA_000444245.1 Botryllus schlosseri
CACCACGGTGTAATAACGTTTGGGAACACCTGATCTAGTTTAAGCATTACTTTTGAACAAAATATAACTCACCTTTGAACTTGAGTTCAGTCGGAGGTTCAATCTTCAAAATTTGTTGCTGCTTCGGGCGGGACATTTCCTAAATCGCTTCTTTGCCAATCCAAAAAACTTAATGATCAACTCCCACTGCAGAAAACTGCAAGAACAGACCTTTTCTGAAGAGTTTCCTTAAATAACAGCTTACGGGTCCAATGGATAAAAATTTTAGGTACGGAAATGAAGCCTATATCGTCTGCGACTATAATTAAAGTGTCACAATATGATTCTTTATACTGGCAATTTATTGTGGAGCAACACATCTCTCAATCATATTACCATTCTCGAACTACAAAGTTATTTTCAATTCTGTACTCGTATTCGGGTTTCCATATGAATATATAATTTAATTCAACAATAAACAGCGATAAAAATCTCATTTCAGTAACAGCTTAAAATAAGACATATTAAACTTCTGTTGGATGCCAACACTCTGGGCGTGTGAGTTTGTACAAATATCTGGGAAAGGTCTGAATCTTTGGTACTTTTACATTTAGAGACTATCTTCAACTTGATAACGGCTGAGATATAAGGACTACAAAACATTCAATGCAGCATTTCGAGAGGTTTGGCACATGGAAACCTGCACTTGTGTGATTGTGGCATTATAGAAACCTAATTTGAATAATATATTCTAATTTGTGGGCGGTAACAACTCGAATCGCAATTTTGTAGTGAATGAAAAATGACTAAACGATCTAGAGTCATCATTTCACATGACTCGAGACATTCCATACGACGTGATCAAAGTCATATATTTTTATAGCCATTCTCGGATGTCTGATATTATACAGATCTGCTAGAGAAATAGGGCAATAAGCAAAAGTTTGTTTAAAAATCAATCAGTATCGCTAATTAGACTATTTGTGTATACAATCGGCATGAGCACGAAGAGCCATAGCATGAATACATTTGCTCCAGTTGACAAGCCGCATATGTGATTATAACAATATACCTCGTAAAAATATACTGCATCACAGAGAAGTTGACACTAGAAGGTGGCGATTTCAGAGGATTTGTAGTTTGAGATGATACAATGTAATACAGACGCGTGTCTCTCGTCTCTCGACAAGATAGCGTAATGGTGAAGCATACGGCACTTGATCTGTAGCTCGTGGGTTCGATACCCGGCCGGGTCAGACCAAAAAAACTGATTAGTAATACTGGTATCCATGACTTCCCGCTTGGCACGCATGCATTACTGGGATAGCATGGAGGGTGCAAGACTTAGAAAGCCGTAAAGGCTATATCTGCACCTGCCTTGTCCAGCGGCATATGCACATAGCACATCATGCCCTCATGGTATGCATATGCACAGATCGTGTGTATGTATATCACGAGTCTGTGGATGTATGCGGCAAAAACATCAAGGACAAAATAAACTATGTCCTTTCCTTTATGAAATATCACTATGCCACATAAATTCATTGGTAAGGCCTTCTGCATTCTACTTATGGAGCAAGTACTCAAAACAAAGACCAAGATTGCTTCAAAATAAGACCCTCATCGTTTAAAATACATATTTACATTTGTTTAATATTTATCTTATTAATGATTATTAAGACCGATTACCGTAATCGTGATAATTCAACATGGTCTCAAAACGCTCAGTCAGTCGCTTCAGACCTCGGACCTCGCTTCATTAGTCAGACTGAGATAGCTAAAAAATCAGTTAACTGATTAGAATTCAAGACCAAAATTGCAAATCAATTTTTTTGCAGTGCAGGATGAATTCATAGACTACTCCAAGCCATTTTGAAACCTTGCTATATTTTGATTGTATTGTAATCTTTTGCTTTTAAACGATAAAATTTCTCATGAACTGATACAGAACTGATTAAGGGATTAGTAGCCTATATCACGACGGCCCTCTGAATCTCGGTACGTTTTGCCTAATATAGGTGAGCACTGAGCAGCGATGATTCTCCAAGTAAGTAATTCATTGAAAAATAATAAAAAAATTAGGAATTGTGTGAGCGCAGGACACCGATTCCATATAGATACAAGTATGGCATGGCGGTAGCCTACAATACCAAAATAGAAAGCTAACGGCCAAAGAACAAGTCAGTGAAACGGTACAGGTATTACTCGAGAAAAAAGCGATAATGCAGAACAAATATCCACATACTACAACACATAGAGAGAAAAAATTTGAATGGAATACCAATGCCAGATCATGGTAGGCTATATGCTATATATAAGGGTGCAGGCGGTGCAGGTGTGATAACTGGCAAGTGGTACAAGCGCAAGGGCTTGGAGTCGCGGTACATATTGCCTTACATATCAGGTGAGCAGAGATGATTCTTCAAGTTCAAGTAATTTAATAAAAAGTAAAACATCCGGTGTCTCGTGCACACCAATGATTCTGCTGACTGCACACAGGTGTGACGCCGAGAACCGCCTTGGCACACCAAAGATATTGCGCTAAGCGTACCGGGATTCCAACCTGGGTCATGGCAAGGGTAACACGGACGATTCATTGGATTTGCGATTGAATTATGAGATCGAACTATTGCCATGCACCGATACCACATGCAAAATGGCTATTGCAACACTGTCGATACAGAGGTACTAACTGATTGCCTAAATTTCGATAGCAGCCGCAATAAAAGTATATACTCAATCAATTCCAGCCAATCCTTGCTCACAAGCTAAGCGCAAAGTTCACTCATCCAGTTCTAGCAATAGCGATGTCATCACGTAATATCATCTTGCCAGATCTCATTACGACATGGCTCATGAGTGCACCGAACATAGTGCGACAAATGATGCGCTTCCCAGTATCAGTTTATGATAGCTGAAATATTTCAAAAAAATCCACAAAATTGCGATGCAATGAAAAGAAAGGACGGCGTCTAAACTACTGGGAGTAGTATTTGAAATCAAACACCCAGCTAGAGCCCCAAAGGGGCCTGGTTGTCCATCCAACAAATCGCCGCTGAAGAGATTCGGTGTCCTATAGAAGATATGCGGAAACTAGAAATCGCCAAGTTTATGTATCAGTTCCACTGCAGCCGTTGTCCCGAATATTTCAATGACTTTTTTTTTACCTCGGATTCAATTTCAATATACCAAGAGGTTTGGTGAAGGTGAGAACAGAAATAGACATTTTGCCATTCAATTACTTTACTACTAGTTTACGACAACGTAAGCCATAAGCTTCGATCACTTCGTTTGCGGTCAATTTATTTGTGAGAGAACATGAGGCTCAGTGAATTGCACGGTCATTGAATGATTGGTCGCTCTCATGGGTTATACCAGCGTTTCGCGAACAATCCAAACGTATGCAAGATACAGATTTTTATCGGCACCGATTACATGATGACTTGAAATTGACTCGTGAATTTTGCTCCGAGTCACGAGTCAATCCACATTTCTGATACGCCGAGTCAAGTCAAGTCAAGTCATTTCAGCAAAGTGACTCGAGTCAAGTCAAGTCATACGAAAAAGCTGACTCGACTCTGACTCGAGTCATCCCCAGAGGTGGTCAAAGTAGTCAAGAAAGCTACTCAAGTAGAAGTAGAAGTAGCGACGAATAAATCTACTCAAGTACGAGTAGAAGTACTTCTTCAATGAGCCACCTAAAACTACTTGAAGTAGAAGTAGAATTGGCCGACTTTAAATCTACTCAAGTAAGTAAGTAGTTTTGAAAACAGTCTTAATTCGTTCGCATGGACTGTCAAAAGCTGCGAATTGAGCTATGCGGCAGGTGCAGAGAGCTTGATTCGCATTGATGCATACAAAGAGGTATCAATATTCGACTGAATATGCATTGTTTCGCATCATGGGATGCAAATTATAGTATTGATATGAAAGTGCGATACTAACCATTTGTTTACTAGAATACCCCGTTTTTAGAGAATATCATGGCCCTACCCCATATTATAAGGCGCCAAGTTTAGGCGAAGAGCAATACGTTGAAGTTGTATCGGATATGGTTTCATCACTTTGCGTGATTAGTATACGTTAATAACAAATATTGATGATCTTAAAAGTTATATTTATTAGTGTAGCTTTATTTTCGGAAAATAGAGGCATTACTACACTATCTTTTGTGCTTCAACATGTATGTCCTGTAGACAAAAGAACTGAAAGTAATTACTACTCAAAGTATGATACTCGCAATTGAAAGTGAAATACAAATACCACTTCTAAAAAGTGGAAAATATACTCCATGTCTTTTGTCCATAAAGCTTCAAGTTTATCTGCTAAAATAGGTGTAACGTTGAAAAAAAGCTGGATTTTCCATATTACCAAGACACGTAATGGCCTGCTAGATTACGATATGATAGGTAATTGCTAGATTGCGAAACGGTAGTTTCAAACGTTATGGCGGGCCATATTTACTGTGATGACTGATGAAATATTTGATATGGGCGACAATGCGGTGTGAGAGGAATCAAGCAATCCGGTGCCTAAATATTATTCCCTGATACTTTCTTGAAAACATATTTGTCAGTCCATTACTACTATGCGCGAGGCGCAACAAAATTTCTGGGCTTCACTTGACTTTCATGAATATTAAATGTTGGTACTAAATGAAAACAGCCCCGAAATTCCTCAGGCTATCTTTCGTATTGGGGGATTAAACTACTTCTACTTGACAAACTGAAAATAGCGAAAAGTAAGTAGATCACAAAATTTTATGAAGTAGAAGTAGAAGTAGAGAAAATCAGATCTACTTGAGTAAGTACCACAAGTAGAGGAAAACTACTTGAGTACTTCCAAAAAGTAGAAGTACTTCGTTACTGACCACCTCTGGTCATCCCAACACTGCTATGATCTACCATTAAACTCAGCCTAATGCCCGATTCAACAGTGATCCAACGCTAAAAATGCCAAATGGTGTTTTACTGGATTCGGAAATGTCTTGGAAGAATCGTCACATAGGCTACAATTACTCAACCACAACTATAACAGAAGTCCTGTTTCATCCCCTTAATTACACTCTGCCAATAAAGAACTGAAACTGGAAACTGAAACTAGAACTCAACTTAATAGCCTACTCGTATTTGAAAGAAAAAGAAAAATACTACTTCTAAAAAGAGGAAAATACATTTCATATCTTTTGTCCAGAAAGCTTCAACGGTAGTCTGCTAAAACAGGTCTAACGTTAAAAAAGTCAAAGTCCACTTTTCCAGATTAGGACACGNCATGGGCTGGTAGGTATAATAGGTAATTGCTAGGTTGCGAAACGGTAGTTTCAAACATTATGGGGGGCCAGACTTACTGTGATGAAATATTTGATATAGGTGCTGACAATGCGATNTGAACGGNACCACGCAACCCGGTGTCTNTAAATTATATTCAGCGATACTTTCCTTGCAACATATTTGTCACTCAATAACTACTGTGCGCGGAGCGCAACGAAAATTCTGGGTATTACATGACTTTTATGAAAATTAAATATTGGTATTACGTGAAAACAGCCCCGAAATTCCTTAGNATATCTTTCTTATTGGGGGATTAAACTACTTCTACTTGACCAACTTAAAATAGCGAAAAGTAAGTAAGTAGTTCACAAAATATTATGAAGTAGAAGTAGAAGTAGAAGTAGCGAAAAATATCTACTGAAGTAAGTACCAGAAGTAGGGGGAAACTACTTGAGTACTTCGAAAAAGTAGAAGTACTTCGTNACTGACCACCTCTGGAATCATNCGTATCTTTGTCAGAACCCCACGGGGGCCTGGATGTGCAATTGTACAACTGATAACTCGCTACTTACAAGATTTGGTGTTCTAAACATAGAAGATATGAGGAAGNTCTGGAAATTGTCAATATCAGTTCCATTGCGGTNAATGTCCCTCAAATTTCAATGACTGCTTCACCTCGGAGTCAAAAGCGCACATGGACGGCACACGCGCGAAGAACAACTACCATATGATCAGGACGGAATACAAGAAAACGTATTGCTTTATCAAGTATATGCTGGACCCCAATTGTGGACTACAGCATCTCGCCGGTTATNTGACAGTCGTCGAGCGTGTCCGCATTCAAGTCGAAATGTAAGAAAATTCTTCTAAATGAACATTCAGCCTTCAGGATTACCGGACCACGACCTAACATCGATNTCTCCACATGCCACATCATTTTGTCGCTTGCCTTTTATATCATCTGCTTTTCTTTTCATTCAGTATGCAAGTGTGCACTGTGCATGTNTCTTCTCCATACTTCGCCTAGGCCAAGGTGGGTCTGCTGATCTCAAAGACTAGGTTCTCCAATAAGTCGTTTCGACACCTTCCTATATTTTTATTGTATCGCAGTTTTGTGTTGTTTTGAAATGATGAAAATATTAATAAACATACTGATCTTTTGGTAGATCTCTCGATACTTTCCTTTTCGTTTTTTTCGTCCTTCGTGGTTTCCTGGGCTTTCGGTTGTTGAAAAGAGCAGTAACGTAGGAGAGTAGTGATGATGAGTTGAGTAGAACGAAAAAACGACAGATGCTTCGAAATTTNGTACTGCCGCGTCCAGCCCGATTCTCCAGCGTAAATGACGATTGATAAACCTGGGATAACCCATCAAGGCACTGGCGGCAGNTACACAAGACCGGCACCTGCATACACNACTATAGAATGTTGATACGTCAGACGTAAGGGTGTCCGTCCGTCTAGCGCGGCGCGAAGATCAGGGATATCTAGTTCCAGGCATCACTGGCGATGATTAACAACTTTTGTGTTTCAATATGTTAACGTTTATATAGCTCAGTGGCACTATAGTGATTGTAGGATCTCTATAGCAGAGATGAGCATGGATTAGGATTAGGTTTTGAAAAAACAGGATTTGTGAAATTTTNTCGGATTTGGATTGGATTTGGATTAGACATTGTTTCAGAACGGATTAGGATTCGGATTAAATTTACCTATTTTCTGGAAGATTGAAATGTCGTGTGGCGAATGGCGACAAACTTTATTCAGATCAGTTAATAATGTAATTATGGTTACTTAGTTATCTTGAATCAAGTGAATCGTTGGTTGTGAAAGAAAATTAGTATTTTAGTTATAAATAGTGGCACAAATACTTGAAATTCTCTACTGGCAGAAATAAATGTGCTGCTGTTGGCATTTATAGTGCTGCACGTGAGCGCAGAGAGATTTCAGAGATTTCGCTGTTTCGTCCTCCTGGGTCTACGTAGTCCGTTTGCTCGATTGCTGCATCTGAATGATCTGATACAGGAAATCTGGTCTGGTGTTGATGATTTTGACAGCAGGCATGTATGACAGAGATTATCGGTAAAGTTGATAGGTATGAAGCAGATCCGCTTCACCCAGTAATCTCGATGGCTTCGTTAAATCTTAATACATTCATATTTCAATATTGTTGAAATGGATATATTGTAGTTCTGTACCTCGTATACACTACAAAAAAAAAATTAGACAATTTGGTCTCAAAATTAGACAAATTTGGTCTCAAATTTAAGAAATGAGGATGATTTGGTCTCATTTTACCACCCACTCACCATAAATGCTATTTTCGACTCAGACAACCATATATATATTTTAACGCAGAGCGAACGTTTGTAGTTGTATAATTGTATATCTGACTCCAAGATGTATTATTGACTCCAAGAAGGTTGCGTTTTACAATTCGCTGCGTGTTTCTTCTTTCGTTCGACAAACCGGCGTAACCGCGCCGTACGGCCTTGTTGGCTGACGTACCACGAAGCCTGTCTATTGGACACGTATTCGATGGATCACACTGACGAATATATTTGTTTCCGTCTCCACGACTTGTAACTTTATTGACTCACGTACGACAAAGTAACGGACTTCCGAATCAGCGAAATATCATGAATTGAATGACCGTCTCTCATAGCCACGAGAGAGTACATGCACGAATTGTTATCTACGTTCACACGATAAAATATACGACTTACAAAGGTCTTATCAGGTTCCAGTTCAGATAATTATGTAAGGTTTACCAACTCCTTATCGAATAATATTTAAATGGCGTTATACCAATATACTCCGTTAAATATATTGATCTGAATAGTACACGTGAGTAGTAAGTGGCATGTACCTTGATAACTATATCTAGTGAATACCTTGTAAAGTTGATACAGGATCATCTCAACACTGCAATTTATGGTCACTCTCATCCAGTCATCCTTCCCCTCCTCCGCTCAGACCCCTAACATTGAAAAGGATGCCCCCAAGGCACTGCTACCATTTTCGATCAATTTCTGGCTTACTTTTGAGACATAAAGTACTTGGTAAGACTAATTGGTCTTTAAGACATTTTTTCATAAAAAGTCACTTCAAGATAATAAGATAAAAAATGTCTTATTTTTTTTTGTAGTGTAGTCTTTGCACTCCAACTTAATCATTCTAAAAAGCTTATAAGGAATTTTTGTACGGTGTGCCATGACAAAAGTATTTGAAACGACTCTGCCCTCTGGGATGTCTATACAATTTAGTAAACTGACACTGATACCATACCACTGCGACGTTTCATCTGGGGTGTAGGATTGTTAATAAAGAACTCCAAAAGTGAATTGGCTTTCATGTTTTCTGTGTAGTCTCAACCTAACAATTATGTATCTGTTTTTGCTTACTATATAACTAGCATTATGGCTCGTGGACTCAGATAGTGGCATCACTGGAATAGAATTGATGAATGACCCCAAATCTTTCAAATCCTTCAAATCAAGAGGGTTGCATGTAACACTGCTATTTAAGCAAGAAACATTATAATTACTAATTAGTTACTTGTTGTTGTTGATATTTGATAGCAAAGGACGCAGATTTAAGCAATGCATGTACTGTGGAATCAGAGTATGGCCCAAGTCCGTTTTTCACATTTTAAGAAAATCAAGTTTTTGTAAAGTTTCCTATTTCTTTCTGCCATATCTTGTAAGTAAGATTTTTTATAGCAAGAAATGAATGAATGAAATATGAGGTCCATGGAATACATATCAATAAACCCGCCGATTAGTGCATTTATTGATGCAAAAATGCAATGAATTAATAAATATTTCTGAAATCCAATAACTTTCAGATGATCGCAACATACCATCTTGAGCAACGAACCATACATTTTTTTATCTCTGGCTGTGACGAATGACTTAATTTCAGTGTAATGGAGGAGCAAGGCCGAAACCGCAAAGAATTGCACGCTGATATTCAGGAGCATCCACCATCCAACAGGTTCAGTGCGTGGGAGGAGCAGTTGCTGATTGAAGTTGGTTTTTAAGAGCTATTCTGTAATAGCGATGGCCTAAATAACATTGATTCTTCAGACTGATGGCGAACAATCGTTTGAGGCCCGCCTCACCAATTACCAGCAACACACAGACCAGAAGCTGTGGCTCTCATTTCAAACGACAGCGTCGGCTATAGCTCAACTGTACCGAGGTTAGTGTGAACAAAAATCTGTTCCAGACAGACTAGGACAACTTGAATACACTCTAGTTGTGTGATTAGACTGATTGTATAGCAAAATGACAAAAATCTGATTCTAGTCCAATTTGTGAAATGATTCTGTGTTGTCATCTAATTTCGAGCTTGAATTAAAATGCTTCAGAAGAACTGTATTGTGTGAAACAATCCGAGCCTGGTGTTCAGACATTTTCCATGCTCGAGCTTGTAAGAATGAACTCTGCAATGTATTTCAATTTCAAAGTTTTTGTAAATTCAGTCATTCTTATTCTAATCTAATTTGAAAAAAAACATGTCGCCATAATTCTAATTGTGATCTCTTTTGGCAAAATACTGCAGTCTAATTTAGTAAATGGTGTCATTCTAATTCTAGTCTAATTTTGAAAAAATATGTGGCTATTTTAGCCATCATCCTATTGCTACCGTGATCTAATTTAGAAAAAACTGAGTAGCTATAATTCTAATTCCAGTCTGATTTTGTAAAAACCTTTCTCTGCAGACATTTGTCATTCTCGTGCTTATTCGAATGAACTCTGATTTGATATGATATGAATTAAACTCGTTTTTTGTTGTATTTTTCTCCAATTAAGAATTTAATACAATTTCTAAGTTTATACAAATTGAGTACCGGTAGTACTAATTCTAATCTAATTTGGAAAAGCTCAAAAATTTCTAGTAAACCAACTCTAGTTCCACTAAGCTTTCAATCTGTTTCATATTTAGAACGTCTCCAACAACACGAAGGGGGTTGGATGCCGTTTCAGAACTCCGCTGCCTCTGCAACAAATCTTTACAAAGGTATATTACGGCTTTGCTGTCACGCTGATAAGCTTGTTAAAGGCAGGGCAAACTGTAAAACCTAACTGCACATTTAGGGTTGCAACAGTTTTTCAAATTTCACTGGCTCGTTGATAAATGTGTTGGGTTGGCTGAAAAAAACACTGCACATCTACTTTGGCTCAATTCCAACCTGTCGAAGCGTAGCTATGAGAGTATAATATTCTAGCATTATTGTAAAAAATGCATTTTCCAAATTTTACTTGCTCTTCCATGAAATTGTTAGGTTGTCTGAAAAAACGAAGCTAAAAACATTCGACTCAATTTCAACCTGCAGAAGTGATGTTATTGCAGTAGCCTATTTACGATGGGTTATTTCATAATTAATAATAAAAGAATTTCCCACCGTAAATACGGTACTATTTTTTTCCGATCCAAAATAAGAGCCTGTTCCAGTTACCGTCAATTTCAGATCAGCCCCAATTATTTTCAAATATTTTCGAATTGGTGTGTTCAGTTTGGAAGCGGTGCTAAAGTGTGAATAGGCAAAATCCAAATATTTCAGATCAGCCCCAATTATTTTCAAATATTTTCGAATTGGTGTGTTCAGTTTGGAAGCGGTGCTAAAGTGTGAATAGGCAAAATCCAAATTGAGATCCAGGTTTGTCGTTCAGAATCTGTGGAAATATCGCGAACCACGAGAGATCTGGCGATTCAGTGCGGCTTTCAGCGCAGAAATAAGGAATTGATTTCGTGGGCTCGCAAAAGGAAACGAAATATCAGGTCGGTGTTATTTCTTGATGCAATTGAATCTTTTTGGATAATTCCAGTCTAATTGAGAGCAAAATCTCCATAATCTAATTATGATTTAATTCGTGAAATGTTTCTATTGTCCAAAATTCATATTTGAGAATTCATCTCATCAACAGCCAAAACATTCGACGCCATCAAACTATCCGTTGGGATTGCTGGCATTCTGATTGCTCTCTTTACTATTTTCTGATATGATGGTAAGAGGGGCGTGGAATTTTTCACTATCATAAAGGGGGCGTGTTTAAACAAGTTTTAGAGCCACTGACTGCACTAGATAGTTGCCGACTTTGATGCTACTCAAGTAAAATAATGAAATATTTCCTGGTAGAGTCGAGATAAATGCCAATGTGATGCTCTTGTAGAATAATGAAATACTGCATAGTAGCTGGTGGAATTGAAATGGTTGCTCACATTGATGCTAGTCAAATAGAATAGTTGGATATCTTGGCTACAATAACAAAATTTGAACCAATTTCTACAAATGTCTGTTCTCAGGCGAGAAGACCTTTTGAGCTTTCTCTGCGGGCGATCCCCGCATCGCACATCCGGGGGCCGCCCCTCGAAACACTCCCCGGCCTTACCCAAGCCGGACCACGTCACCCACGAACTGGACCTGCGTCAATTTCACGAGGCCGTCTCCTTGCAAGGTCTGTTTTCAGTGGGTTTTTGTTTTTGATTAATTGATGAATTTGTCCCAGAAGTGCCCAAGCAATCTGTGTTGCTACTCAAGTAGAATGTCAAAGACGCATTTCTTACGACGATTTCACTTGAAGTAGTTATGCAAGCTTCTCACAAACTAATTTCTACTTGTGAATATCGAAATTGTAAAGCATTCAGTAAGTAGTTTTTCCTAAAAAATGTTCGAGTACAATTCAAAGTAGTCTAAAGCAGTGGTTCTTAACGGGGGGTCCGCGAAGCATTTTCAGGTGGTCTGCAAAACCTCCAAACTTGAAAAATGTTTGTTAACCTAATTGGTATTTTTGTAAATTGGAGAAATCACGAGACAGTTTCGCTTCGTAACAGCTAAAACTTCCGAACTCACGTGAACAGAATTGCCGTCTGTGATGAAATATTTTACTGTGCAAACTCATTCTAAGTTCAAAATTGCCAATAACCTACTTATACAAACATATTGCTTAGAGATGTTCTGTTAGGATGTTTGAAAAATTAATTTTGGAAAAAATTCATTTTCTCCTGTGATATACCTAACCGCTATTCCTGAATAACTTCAAGATGAGCTGCTATACGTTAGGCTGGATGTTATATGTTCATTAAAAATATGTTTTTCAATGTTCATGTCATATATGCTGCGATCATACCCAAAAGTGTCTTGGGAAGCTTGCGTTATTATTACATTCGTCACCACCTATCTTTGTGGAAATGGATTTTTGGCACTCGCTCTTATCAAATAGACGGCATGGATTTTCAAGACACAACCGCGTACTTCCAAGAAATTTAGCTACAGAATTCGCTTTGCAATGATAAAAGTCTTCCCAACTTCTGCATAAAATAGGTGGCTATGATGTTATTTTCAAGAAGGGTCATTTTGTTGCTATTTATCACTAGCCTACAGTTGATAGTTGCACAGGACAGACGAGTGCTGCACGATGATAAAGTTACAGTTGAACTAAAACTTGGGGGTCCGAGAAGACAAAAAGGTTGAGGACCGCTGGTCTAAAACATAACCATCTAAGTAACTCCTTGCACATTAGACAAAATGCACTTGACTCATTTACAAGTAGAAGCGGTAATTCCAAGTAGAAGCGGTAATTCCAAAGACATGTCAAAGCTGCTTTACGCGTAAACAGTAAATGAAAGGTCTGAAAGGTACTGGACTCGTTTTGAAACGTAGATTTGGTCGAGAGGCACCTTTTTAGCAGTTCGTGGCAGGTGGAGGGGGCTACAGTAAAAATTGCAAATTGTATCTTGGCAACGAAAGCAAAATGATAAATACGTGTAAGGGACGAAAATATATTCAGTTATCGCTATTTGGGATGATGGGAACCCCTGCGACAACTCGGGCCACATTATGCCATAATGCTGAAACACATGCTGACTTTTTAAACGTCACCATATGTATCAACTGGAGCAATCAAATGGTATAATAAAATCAATATCTTCTGTCGCTTTGCCAATAATTCCGACGAAGACTTGCAAAGGAATATAATCTTACGCCTTAACGGTCAGGACCGGACCAGACAATGTATTCGGCGTCTGACTATTGCTGCATTGATATTGAGCAGTGTGTAAAACGAGTTTCTATACTTACTGCCGATATTACCTCATAAACAAGTTATACAGTTGCCAACATCCTAATCGCAAGTATTTGGTTTTTATGATATAATAAACATATCAAATCAAGATTGAACCCGTACGCCTACTAAATTTTTTACAGCTGAGAGTCGCTAAGCATTCAGGAACGGAAAGCTGAATATTTCGAGCAAACTTTGTAACAAAGCAAGTAGAATTTTTGAGATTGGCAAGGCGTATGCTCGGTTATTGTTGGTTTTCATTACGTTGCCACAGGCAACTTGCCAGTCCTGTGCATAGAGTGGTCTGAAGTTGAAATGCAAAGAATTTCAACTGAAGGTGTTATAATGACGTGAAAAATTGTATTGTACCAAAATGGTTCACAGGGCAGAACCTACCAAGGTTCTTTTGTCAACGTGAACCTCTACCCTCTAACGTTCACTGGTTCACACCATCCCTAATCGATAATGTCTATTTCACACTGTTTTTCTAATGTTTCACTAAAAATAGTTTTGTGGACACGGACTACTTGCTACTTTTCAAAACCCAAATTGTTGAAAGAGTAGTTTTTCTGGAAAATGATTCGAGTAGAGGTACTCTGTTATTCACCGCCTCTGATTCGTACCAGGTCTGAGCGGCGCCATGGCGGGGATCAGCGTCCGCGGTCACCCCGGCTCGCCCAGTCAAAGGCAGAGGACGCCTCCCGTGCCCGGCTTGGACCCTCCACCCCCGGAAGGGGTCCGCCATCGCAGGACTGAGTCGTCGCCCTCCACCTCGTCCATGCGAATGGAGTCTCGAAAACGAAACCCGTCTTCCGATTCCAGCAGCTCGGACTGTCCAAACGTTTCTAAGAAGCCCAGAAAATAGCCTCCGTTGTTCGCTGGACGCGTTTCCGACGCTCGGAGAGTCTTCATTTCTGTTGATATCGACTCCTCGAGTGGTTCTCATCCTCAAAATCCTTTTATTTCGTGTCCGGAATTTTGGTCAAGTGCAGTTTCATATCCACAACAACATGACCATCGCCAATCAGGGTTTACATCAACAAGTCAAATGTAGGGCTTGCCACTATGATTCGAGTCAAGTACTGATATGATATGCTCCTTACCACCAAGAGTTAATTTATCAACGAGAATTACAGTTTCAATAGCATTTTCCTCTGCGGAAGCCTCGAAACCTTGATTGGTGGTATCACAGCAGACGAAACATCTAGTACAAAGCTACTCGCGTTACTGAAAATGACATATCTTTGAAATCTTGATCAACCCACAGCATTGTCACAAAGTGCAATGAAATAGGTGTGGTTGCGCTAATAATCTTTACTTGTGGTGGCGTAAAAGGTACATATTTGATCTTTCGACATTCATACTGTAATGACGTGATATTAATTATCGAATACTCGATTCAGAATCGATCTCTCATGCACTCGATGCTGCATAACCCTAGTCAAAATGAATGGCGTTTATAATTGGTTTAGTACATTGTAACAGTATTTATTGCCCTCACCCCAACCCTGATGCTATATTTTACCTCATTCAAACCCGTATTTTACGATGTCTCAACCCTAATCCTACACCAATTATGTAGGCTGTTCATTTTAGCATGTGCAACTGATGGTCGATGGTCATTTTATTACGGGTGAGAATGCACACCGGACCTCGGAATTTTACAGAAGGCGCCAATGCCGAGTAGTCGATCCACGATAATGAACTCTCGAGCAACCGAATTTTGTTCGAGATGCGGCGTGATAAGGTGTTCTGGAGTTCTTTGCTTCCGCCGCTCCAACTATCTAGTGTTCCAAAATGTGCCCTGCCTCCCGATTTTTTGTTGTGTTGAGAATGTTTCTTGTCCTGTTCGGTCGTTTTTTCTGTCTTGTCAGTAAAAGTATTATCTATCGCATAGAAAGAACTCGTCTGCCGGCTGCTTGAATCGCGCGTAATCGAAGTGGGTGTATGACAGGGTTTTGCAGATTGTTCAGTTTGTTATTAGTAGGGCGATTTTTTTTTGACATGTCAAAATTGTTCATCAAGTCAAATTTTTTTCTGATGTCTGCATTTCGTTTGTATTGCAGATTTTGCACAGTCGGTGAACTTATCATTTGATATTTTACAGCTTGTAGCCTACTTTGTAGGCCTACCATTGTAAACGGTCAAAGAAAACAAATATGTAGACATGGTGTTAAGGTCAACGTGCCCTAATACCCCAACTGAAGAAAGACTTCTTGGGCATTGCATCATTATTATATTATAGGGTTACCATACGTCCTCTTTTAAGAGGATTTGTCCTCTTTTTTGAAAGTGTCCACGGAGGACGCCCTTTTGTCCTCTTTTTTGAGATTTTGTCCTCCGTTTTGAAAATTGAGGTCACATTTAGAGCAAAATGCGAGTGATATTCCTAAAATTAGCACAGGCGAGCATTTCGGAAAAACGGCGATTTGAGCCCCGAGCGAAAAGTTGACCTTTTTTTTAGTCATCCACCTACCAAGGTGGAGCGAAAAACGGTATTTTGAGTTCTGATTCTGAGTC
>ATSW01000478.1:0-11296 GCA_000444245.1 Botryllus schlosseri
GCAGAGAGTCACTAAATATTCACAAACGGAAAGCTGGATATTTCGAGCAAACTTTTTGAAACAAAGTTAATGAAATAGCCTCACGTTCACACCATCCCTAGTTATCATACGAGATTCTACCGATCATTTACGCCTCCAAAGGCTGTAGCGCAGCTAATGATGCCTTATGGGGCTTCTAATGATCAATTCACAATATATTTACAATATTATAATATAACAGCGATGATGCTTCAGGCCTCTCCTAAATTGTTATCTCGGCTATAGTTCTTCGCTCCTATAGGGATACAAGTACTGACGTTCTATGCTAGTTCAATCCACTTTCTCTAGAACGACATCCGGCGAAGACACGCAAGCGGGTCTGAACGACGGGTCACTCTTGCAGGAGATTTCTGCCCCGAAAAGTCGCCGATCGCTTCTCAAACTAGCGAGCACCAGAGTGAGTCGGCACGTGTACTGGTATTGATCGAATGCATAAAACTGGACGTAAGAAACTGATGTAGAGCAGTTGCTCGCAAGCGCCGGACTGTATGGTCTTTCCTGCCGGTCGGAGAAATACATTACTATTACAAAGTGTTGTACCAAACTGTTTGAAGGTAGCCTAAAACTCGTTCGGACCAGCTATATGCGGAAGCTAAAATACTTTCGGAGCCAAATCCGTTGAATTTCGACATCACAGAAAAAATTTTCGTGTCGAGTCCAACTATACGTTCAGAGGTTCCTAATTAATCGCTACGCTGGTTTAACTGCGCAGCATTGATTGTAAGCTGGATGCTCGTTAAGTATGTGAACTGGTTAATGATAGACAGTAGACACAGGTGCGATCGCAAAATTACTGTCACTAGTTTACCGTTTATCCAACCTACATCGTTTGCATCTTACCATGATTACTAGCACGGAACTATATAGGCCTGCTAATCCTTCAATATACAATAGGCCACCTGAAAGTGGCGCCTAGTTTCTATCATGTTGTGTGCTGTTCTACTACTAATAGTAATAGTCAATCATTTGCAAAAGAAAATTGGCATTTCAGCGCCCACCATTACCTCTCCACGACACACCAAGACTTCTGTAGGTTCGGCCAACATGCGAATTCGCGAAGTGTATTCCCATATTAAACCTTGGCCGAAAATGACATCCGCATGTTAGCCGCAACCATCAATATATACAGCGCATTGCCAATTGTCCACTGTCCATAGGCGCGGAATAGTCCTGGGCTTGCTATCTCAAGTTACCACCTCCCCAGACCTACTAGTTATAGTAAATCGGATCAGGTTGACCGGGAGACGATGAAAAATTATCATCAATATATGCAATTACCAGTATGACGGAGAAAATTCAATTCTGAGTATGAACTTTTGTCGCGCATCGCGCGACTGCACACATCATATATAGACATATATCGTATAATGGGAATGCGTGCTTTTCTGTTAGTGGTCAAAATCCCCGTCGTGAAGTTTGTTTTATGATCACATGGGGACCCAAGGGGGGCTGACGTAGTACTGGCTCGGCCCTGAGTCCATTGTCCTAGCACACTTTGCGATTTCCTGGACTGGTTTGGCAAATTTTATTATTCATGTTCAATGCATCACGCAATATATGAAATACATTTTGGATCATAGCGATATGTAAAAATAACATTTCCCTGCCAATCACCTGTTGAGCACTTGGTTCGATTTTACAGATAATATCATTTAAGACGTTTTTTGTCGATTATACTCTTTTTTGAGAAATTCACGTTTAGTCCCGTTAAGGGAAACAAGTCCAGTCGTTCTCATAGTGGTATTTCATTGAAATTCGGCCGCCTACAACAAAATACTATACTGCTCTGTTGGTGATGAATTGTTCACTGGCGTATACGCCTTGGAGCTGTTTCTTATTTAATTTTAAGTCTGAATTCTGCAATCAGTTGGCGTAATGCAAATCACGTCTGGTATTGGCTCCAATTCATTGAAATATAGGAAGAGATTTCAAGATTACGTGAAATATGAATGACGTAACCCAATCTCAAACGCAGTGAGCTGTTTGATTTCACTGTTTCCACGCCATTGTAGGACACTATGTTGAATGAAGTAGCTTCTCTCGTCAATTGCATTGATAAACCCCAACGCCGATTGAGTAAGACCTAGATGTCAGTCCGCAAACACACACCGCGTCCTCTCTTTCCAGTCAGACACGACGATCAGCGATAACATCGAATCTGAAGAACCTCCGTCACCGGTGTTCCGTTCCGGGACTCGCAGTTTCACAGTCACGGTCCCGATGAGTTCCCCGACAGTAGCTGCGCACGCGGTCGACCCGATAACTGAAGAGGATGATAATGCGCGCGGCGCCGAACAGCAAGACAAAATATATAAAGCGCTTGATAGCAGTAATAAAAGAAAGAAGGAATGGCGCAGACAATACGGCATTGATAAGCCAAGCCTTGAATCGCAACCAGGTATATACAGGCAGGCCGCGTCTCGAATCGAGCCTGGGATTAGCTATCTCCCGCCGTTAACGGTGTCAGCTGCACAAAACGAACAGTCCGCCGTCGAGGACGGGTTACAGAAACCGAGTTTGAGAGAACTGTACGAAAGCGATCGGACCCGACGCGAAGATGTCGATAAATTAGTCGAAGACTGCCGAGAGGAGAATTGGGTTCCGGCCGAGTTGGCCTTGCCTGAATCTGGTGAGTGGTTTGTGGTTGCCCGGCGCTTGTACGCTTTTAAAGCGAGTTGCGATCGTTCAGATACGGGAAGTGTGGGCAGCAGGGAGGTTGGGGAATTGGATACGCCTGATAATCGACGGCTTTCTATGACTGAGAATGATGTCCAGGTATGGTTTTGCTAATGTTACGATTGTAATATACTAGGGATATACCATATTTTGGAATCGGGAAAGAAGGGCACTTTTACCAAAACAGAAAAATTGGTTGAAGAAGACTAAAAAAACAGCCGATTTTGCTATTTTTGCTGGCAAATCTGTGGAGTTGACTAAAAAAAGGGTCATTACTTTCGCTCAACTCCAATTTACCCGCTTGATCGACTCCCGAATGACCCACTCGAACGTCCTTATTGGCTATGGTATGTTTACATGTTAGCCCTATAATATACGCTCGTTGCACTCTAATACATGATGGATAATAGGTGTATTCAGCAGATTCTTCCGTACCGTAGGGTGAAATCGGGCCATCGGCAGTTTCTGGTATCACATTTTGCTGCCTGGCCCATTTCAATTATCCAGATACACATTACGCTTACGCATTATATATATTACACGATTATATTACCTGGGCATGCGCTCTGAATTCATGGGTAGGAGATATGTGTTTTGTACCAGATTTCCACCATAGTGAATAGGGGAAAACAGGCGACCGACTCTTTCTGGTGCCGAATTTAGCTTTCGCACCTATATTCCCAAGGCCGCAAACGAGTCAAATACTTCCATCCCAATGGAGATATTTCCCGTGGAGTCTTATACGAAAACAGAACCCCTTCCCTGTATCTCCATAAGAAGGGGTGTATTTGATTTTAGACTACTTTCATTTCTACTTGATGATTGTCAGCTAATTAGGCAAAATTATATGCCTAGATTCTATAGCCCTTAGAATACGTACTTTGAAATCGCCACTTCTATACTTGTACTGAATACACAACATTTACGACGTTACTTCTACTTGAGTGCAGGCGATGACCACTTTGACCACCTCTGCTTTACTTGTATTACCTTGGACGGTACACGAAAAGAGTACACAATCCACACCCCTTGTTTATACCTCCATAAGAATTAGCGCGTTTGACTCGTTCTCACCTGTTTGAATGGCTGTATAAGCGACATTTGGTTGTAGAAAGTGCGGATTACCTGATCTGCACCCAGCGCTGAAATACACGATATTCTTTACAGTGTGTAGCGGTTCTGCTTTGTGAGAAGAGGGGATTGGATTAATAGCTTCGAACATGGTGTATATATTGTAGATGACAGGAATAGGGCGTTGTATATTTTTGAACTTGATATTTTTTGCGGCATATACACCGACTCATGATACACATACACACGATTTGATCATATGCATACCATGAGTGCACGATGTGCATATGTTGCTGGACAAGGAAGGTGCACAAATATCCTTGTAAGGGATTCTAAGTCGTTCACCACCTCTCCATGCTTTCCCGGTAATGCTGCGCGCCAAGCGGGGAAGCCATGGATACCAGTGTTGCCAGTGTCTGACCCGGCTGGCGATAGCTGACAGGAGATACAGAATTCGGTGGTAAAATTGAAATCAAATATTTATACCGTGCAGATCATGTTTTGTATTGTCGTTTAGGTTCGCTTTGGGCAAATAATTTTTTCAGACTCGCCTCCATTTGAATGTATTTGAATGTAAGGTGGCCACTTCCTTCAACTATATGTACTTCACCGGATTTAGGTCGCTGTTGCGGTAGCAGAGGAATCGACCCCGGACGGTCCGAAAGACATTTTTATTCAAAATTCCACTCCCGACGCGTCGGAAAGTTGCGAGGAAACGACCCTAACGCCGGCAGTCGAAAACGAATCGGACACAACGCACTCCCATAAAGTTACAGAGCATTGCCCCGAGTGCAGCTTGAATGGTCGCAAGAANAAGGTTAGCTTGTACGGATTGCGAACGCCTTGCTGCGGCGACGACATTTCAAAAATGCGGATGCTTGATAGCCTACATAACATCTCGATACGGATCGATCTGTCCCTCGTGAATTGAGTTGTGTTGAGATGCATTTAGGATATTGATTGTAATATTACGAAAGTGATTCCGGAAAGACCTATAGAACTGTACGCAGGACTGCAGATTTAAGGTAGCCTACTATACGCTACTACATTAATCTGATATAGAGACATATTACATCAATTAAAGATGGTCAAAGTAGTTTAGATACTCGGGGGTAAGTAATGCCGTATATTTCTACTCAACTGCTAGTAGATTTCCAAGACATGTCAAAACTACTTTAGGCGGAAATAAAAATATACGTAAGAAAAGAACTTCAAAAAGTAGATTTGTAGAGGGGGTGAGCCTACCAAACCTACTTTTGCCTAAAAATCGGAAGTAGAAGTAGTCTAAAAACATTAGCACTTGAGTAAGTAGTGGAAGTAAGAAAAAGCATACTTAAGTACAACACCGAAAAACTAGAAGTACTTCGTTACTGACCACTTCTGATGATGATGGCGGTGAGGAATTTGCGGGATAACTTTTTTATTAGAGTCATACTGTGGCCAGTGTTAAACTTTCAAGTCAAATAAATCTGCCGCGCAATATTCTACTTCATGGACATAGACGAAGATCTACGTAAATGTGGCTGGTCCCTGGCTACGCTAATGTGTCGGAACTGATATTTTAGCCATCAACCTCCCAAATTGCACGGTTTGGCTAATCAAATTTTGGCCTTGTAAGTTCACAGTAATTACATGGGTAATTATATTTTTGATGCTACACCTAATTTTGAATATTACCTCATAGGCCACTCAAAACCTTCTCGCGGGATACGGGTTGGCCGCCCCTGGTCTATTCATTCAATCCGATGCACCTCATATATTTGACATCATCATAATGCATTCCCCCATCATCCAAGATGCATCTTATAGTATCCGTTTTGATATTCGTGGTGTTTCGACTACATTGGTCATTTTACGCCAGGCTGATATCCGTCGTTTTTGATTCCGTATTTACCGACTTGTAGCACGGTCCACTTCTGGACTATTTATAAGACGCCGATTATGCGGATCATGTGTCTATGAGGAGCCTAGATAATCCTCCAACACTTAGGAAGGAACTCCAAGTTCTTTCCTAAGTGATAGAGGTTTAGGCTCCTCCTCGTTTACTCAGTGAATAACAATTCAAGTCTCTTCGTAGTAAGAGCATGTTCTTGACGGCGACGACAATGAAAAATAAATGTCTGGGTTTTATTGGGTTTTCAGCCGACGTCCAAGACGGACGGGCTAAGTGCTGAACAAGGGAATGAAGAAACGAAGAATAACGAGTGGCTCGCAAACGGAATATACTCACACAAAGTAACCAAGGATCGAAAATGTCCTGTTTGTAACGAGAATGGCGATTCTGAGAAGGTAAGATCATCCCGTGGTGTACTGAGCGGGCTATATAATGGGCAAGCGTTAGGGTGTTTTTGACCCACTACTGAGTTCTTTGTTGGTGTTAAAATCTGGTCAACGTTTTGACGATGCATCTGTCAACATGTGTGCTAATTTGGCCTTGAAAGCAGTAAACAGCTCACCAATTGCCGTATGTTTCAGCGTCTATTAATTGGAGGGCCGCGATTGGTGGTTATCCCCGTAGAGCAGGAGCGGGCAACCTGCATTCACTATAATTTGACATTTAACCAAGTAGTGGAGAACGCGGCACACTGTGACAGCTGGCCAATGGCCATATTATCACGTAAGACTGAAAACATTCTGCAGGCCGCTCAAAATCCCTTGCGCGCTCCGGGTATAATGTATTGTATACGAACTAGGGGTTTGGATGTTTTTCAAATTTACCAAGATATCAGTTCATTAGGGTTGAGTACATGCGTAAATACCGGTAATGCGAGCCTTCTCGTGCTTTAGTAAGCAAGGGTAGCGGGCCATATTATCATTTACGACCAGAAACTGTCTGCAGGCCGCTCAAAATCACGTCGCGGGCCATATGTTGCCCCATCCCTGCTGTAGAGAATGTGCTTCCCGAGATTGCTCAAGAACCTGATTATTATTTAATAGGCCTACTGCTTCCTTTACAACAGTTTTTGACACCAAATCACCATGTTCAATACTTTTTAGGGTGAACTATTTAGATACATCGTAACCTTCCAGTGAGTCCAAATCTTTTACCTGTACTTTAACGAGAGGTTGTCTGTCGTAATCATCAACCTGATTGTCACCGGGGACAACAGACCAACTTCAATCATCTCTGTTAGGAATACAAGAGTCCCTAGTATAACACGTAACGATGCTTATGAGCACCATAGTAGGCTACTCATTTACCATTTCATTACAATTTTCTCTCATTTGACATTCCCCGTTTATTCCATCACAGGCGACCAACCCCAACTCGGAAGTTGAAACCGAAACAAAACTCCACGAAGAGACGTCCTCCTTCCTTAGCAACGGGGGCGCACTCTCACAGAGTTGGAGACTACAAAGGATGCCCCGAGTGTGCCTCTAAATATGCGAAACAAACCAATGCCGCGTTTTCAGATTTGTGCTGCATCATATTATAAAGCTGATATCTGTATACTGTTTATACAGCTCAGTTCGTACTATACGTCCTAGGAGTCAGAGTTCGTGAGGGTCTATGGGGTATTTGTTGAACTGGCGAGCTAGGATGTACGAACAGTTCGTTTATTCGAGGATAAATGTATGATCAAAGCCACCAATCATAGTAAGTAATATGAGGTAACGTTGTGAGAATTCTAGCAAGGTAGCGTAGCTGGCCGAGCGCTGTGTCGTACCTGGAGAGATAGGTAGCTGAACTGGCGACTAGCTGTCTTGAGGTTGGCGACTCCTTAACCCACAGTTTCACTCGGTACGGATGTATTGCAGCAGAGATAGTAGGCTACGTAAGGTAGCGTANTAAAATNAGTCTCATGATATTCGAAAGAGATCGGGTGTTNATACCCTATCGATACGAAAAATGGTGTTGTAGTTTGCGTGAAAAAGGGTAGACTAGACTTGCGCGACAGGATAGCGCAGCTCTCGCAATGCGCAAGGGGTAATTAATAATGCGTAATACGCAAAACTGCAGTGCTTTTCAACCTGTGTGACGGTTTGCACATGTGCGAATGAAAAAAATTGCAGTGCGAATGACGAAGGTGGTGAGAATGGTGCGAATGAAAATCCGGATCAAGTGCGAATGAAAATCGTGATCAACTGTTAACTTTTCTGACGTGGAATAATTCAAATAAACCTTATAGGAAATTTAAGGTCAGTGTAACTTTTGTAGTTGCGACGCAATTGTAAAACTTAATACGACGCACCACTAATCGTAGCTCTTACAAGCCGTAGTGAATTAATATTACCGCACTATAATTATTACGTAACCAGAAGCCTCGTTTGGAACCTGGTATATAGTGGCTGTTCGATTAGCGCGATGCACGATAATAATAGTAAATACCATCATTACAGACTCACATTTGCAAGTTACTGTAACGCAAATTTTTGCACCTTCAGGGGTTATTAAAATATGGACCGCAAAGGGTAAAATTTTGGGTCGACACGTTGCTAGAGCTATCTGTTAATATGTATGTAATATTTATTGAATTTATTGCAAAAAATCATGCTATAGTTTTTACATATCCAAGGTCACTGTGTTGGGTACTGTAGCCAATAAGCGAGAAACGCAGAAAATATGGCTTTATCATGAGAATTAATGATAAGATTCGTCTGACTGTTTTTTTCTTCTTCTGGAAAGCATGGTCGAAGATCGTTGGGATGAACTAGTGTAGAGGTGTGCAACGAGCGAGTTCAGGCCTATGAGACCCATGCATTTCGAGGCCAACCCCTTCTGCGTCGGGACACACGAAGACGTAAAGTTTTGGCGAACAAACCGCTGATAAAATGCGGTGCCAAAAACATAAGCGGCGACAAAACCTCGGTCTAAAATTGACCGGTGCTGGATGGCCAAACCTTTCGAGATGGATTGAATATGGTCCATTGTCGGCACGTAATAGTTCCGTTCTTGCAATCGGAGTAGACAGTAGTACAACTGCGATACGCAGAGGAATTTAATTCGTCCTAATTTGAAATCGCGTGCGTCATACATGCTTTGTAGAGCTGTCTTGGGTAGAATTGTGGTGTAGGCTACGCGTTCTGTAGCCTATATCATACATGCCCGTAAGATCGTAGCATACAACTGTAATATTAAAAATGAATTCCTTTTCGTGGGTGAGGCTCGGGTCGCGAGATGCCACAAAAACTCAGATTTTGGTGGTAGTCTAAAAGCAGCTTTACCGTAATTAAACTGTTATGAATTCTCGTGTTAGATTAAGCTAAAGAGTAAAACACACAGTATCGTGAGTTATTCGCTCTTCACATGAACTCGCGAGACAGAAGTTGGAGCAACGTATCAAGGTAGCGAGCTGTAATGTGCCTTGATCGTTTTGCACCTTATGTTCCAAAGACATGAGGCAAAAGCCTCAGCACAAACATGTAGGTTTTTCATCCTTTCGGCAAACTGGGGCCTCGCGTTAACTTTGTGTCACCTCTCAAAAACGATTTCTGCCACGAAGCATTTTTCACTCGCGAAAAATACGCTGTATTTTGGATAGGAGTGCAGAAAAGATTGTAAGACCTGGCCATCCAAGCACTATAGTAGACGTTCTTGTACAAATTCCCAACAACATTTTTTGGCCGAGAAGGGTTTTAGTGAAATAGTTGAAAGCAAAACGAGCGAAAAAGTTGCCTTTTTAACGAGACACTTGATAGCTTAAGCTAGGGTTACCATATCTGGGAAATCTGAAAAGAGGAGACTTTTTCAGAATTTGCAGACTTGCAAAACCGGAGGATTTGCTCGCTCAGCGCCCAAAATATGTCAGGTAGTTGACTAAAAAAAAGGTAAATTTTCCACTCAGCTTCCGAAATACCCGCCGGAGCGTCACTTTGGTGCTGATTTAATGCATTTCAGTCGAATTGTGCCATGAATATGACCAAAATTCTCAAAAAAGTGGACAAAATCTCAAAAAAGAGGACAAAAGGGCGTCCTTCGAGGACACTTTTGAAAAAGTCAGAAAAGAGGACAAATCCTCATAAAAAAGACGTATGGTAACCCTAGCTTAAGCTACATAGTCGTCAGTTTGTTGTATATCAGAATGAATGTTGTTAAGCAGGCCTATCTTCATTTTCTTTTGTGTAGAACAATTTTCGATTAGTTTGTGCGAATGAAATTTATTTTACAAAAAAAGTGCGAATGGAGCTCAAAAAGGTTGAAAAGCACTGTGCAAAAGGATTATAACGGTAATTGAGCCATACGCGACAAAAGATTACGAGGCCATGATATTGTGCAATTGTATGTGGGTCACTTGGTAATCTCAGTACCACGAGCACAGTGTAGTTCCCTCGTAACAGATACCTGGCGTTACCTAGGGACATTAAGTTAAGGACCAGCGGTCTGCTACAGTAGTAACCTATGTCGTCCATGTTAACTAGGTTTACCATACGTCCTCTTTTAAGAGGATTTGTCCTCTTTTTCGACTTTTTTGAAAGTGTCCTCGGAGGACGCCCTTTTGTCCTCGTTTTTTGAGATTTTGTCCTTATTTTTGAGAATTTTGGTCATATTCATGGCACAATTCGACTGAAATGCATTAAATCAGCACAAAAGTGACGCTCCGGTGGGTATTTTGGAGTGAAAAACGGTGATTTTAGCTCTGGGCGGAAAGATGACCTTTTTTCTTTTTTTTCACCTAGCAATGCGGAAAGAAAAACGGTATTTTGAGCTATGAGCGGAAAAGATGACCTTTTTTTAGTCAACCGATCACAAAGTGGGAAAAAATCACCGGTTTTTGAGAATTCTTCTCCGGTTTTGCAAGTCTCAAATTTCTGAAAAAGTGTCCTCTTTTTAGATTTCCAAAATATGGTAAGCCTAATGTTAACGGCAAGGCATAAATGAAAAGATAAATCTAAATTACCGCAGACTGCGCATCCGGTTCGGAGCTGTATACTTCGGCGGATAACAGGACCTTGAGATTCCAGTTTGGTTAGAAGTAATACAGCACCAGACTGCAGATGAAATGTCCGTGAATGATGAGTTCGTTGCGGTGTTCGTCTTGATCTCCGATTGATATTGGACGGGATTGTAACTTCTGGGCTGGAGATTGGTTAGGTATGACTTCGAAATTCGTTATGACATCGTTACCAACAAGTTTGGTATATATGCAATTATATACATATACAGGTCCTATGTTATATGTAAGATATTGCAGTAGAAAGCCATCTCCTCAACTCAAAGTTTTAGTGAAAGCTGATCTCACCTTGACACTCGTGTGATAAGCAAGAGAGAAATGGCCAAGATAAAAACGCGAATAGAGTATTCGTTCGCTCTGAAGTTGTTTGATAAATGGTATATTTTACTAATTTTCTCTACACGTTTGAAGGCGTGTTGAAATAATTGAATTATAAATCCGATTTGGGAGAGCTGCTGACAGATCTCTGCAAGCAATGTAGCTTACCTATCAGAGATGAGCGGATTTGAAATTTCTATGTCCTAATCCTAATCCAAATCCGAACCTTCAAATCCAAATCCTAATCCATAACTTTTTCATATTCAAGTCCATGTCCAATCCTAATCCGATTCCAACTG
>ATSW01000482.1:0-10607 GCA_000444245.1 Botryllus schlosseri
TGCGGTGTGAACGGAACCCACCCAGTATCTAAATTATGTTCAGCGATAGGCCTACTCTCGTTAAAACAGATTTGTCGATCACCCCAAATCTACTGTGCGCGAAGCGCAACGAAAATTCTGGTTATTTCATGACTTTTATGTAAATTAAATGTTGGTACTACGTGAAAACAGTCCCGAAATTCCTTAAGCTATCTATCTTGAGGGATCAAACTACTTCTACTTGACAAACTGAAAATAGCGAAAAGCAAGTAAGTAGTTCACAAAATAATACGAAGTAGAAGTGGAAGTAGCGAAAAAAATATCTACTTGAGTAAGTACCAGAAGTAGAGGAAAACTACTTGAGTACTTCGAAAAAGTAGAAGTACTTCGTTACTGACCACCTATGGTTACAAGTCAGAATACGGAAATGAATAAAATTGGTCTGGTGCGTAAATGACCAATGAAAATTGACCATAGTAGTCGAATACCATGAATACCACAAACAAACAAACAAACATTAGACTTTTGTCTTTTATGACTTTGCCTCTAGAGCCAGCGCCATCTAACGATTTCCGCAACTGGATACTCCTGTTTATAGCGATAAAGCGCTCAAGAGCTAGTGGGTATCCCAAAGTAGTATTGACACAGTGCCATTAGTAAAATACGCATATGTCACTCACAGGATTAAATTAATTGGTTTCGGTACGGTACGAAGGCAAAGAAAGTAACGTCGGAACCTAAGTAACCAAACTTTATGCTGATGCGCTCCTAGTGATCATATATCACACACCTTATTTGGAGGAAGCCGGACTCTGTTTGGATTCGCAGTTCATTCATTAACAAAAAGGTTCGCTGTTGGCGACGATGAACGGTTAGAAGAAAAGTTCGCTTGGTGCTTATATGGCGAAATCATAACAATGAAAAATTTCGCAACGAGTCTCAGTTCAGTTATATAGTCGAAGATCAGTTTATTGCTACTTGCCGGAACAGATCCCGTCTCGAATAGTACGATAGTCGCGACTCGTGAGAATTGAGGTAGGCCTACTGCTACATGTTTATCCTACGTGCAAGCTCTTTATTACTTTATTGTCACGCACACTGAAGTTATTGTTATCTGTGTTATTTCACAAAATATAACATGTTTAAAACCATTCGGAAAGGAGAACAATTTTGACCTTGATTCCTACAGAGGACAAAGGAGACGGTGCGATAAAGTCTGTTGACTGTTGCAAGGTTGACTCATCGATGAGTTGTTAATGACGTTCTTGTTATATGTGATCAAAATGTATGGCTAAATCCCTTGGTTTCCAGTGGGCTGTTGATGTCAGACTGTTAACAGGTGTTGAGGTTATCTGCTTAATGAATTGTTAGGATTGGGTTTCTGTCGAATGATATATTTGAAAATGATTGTCATTAATAAAAAGCTATGTGTATTTTGCTGGTTACTCTGCCTAAATCAGTGACTTCTGTATATCAGGGAAAGTGTAACAGTAACATTAGCGAGGATTAGCTCCTGCATACGACCCATAGTTGCTTGAATTTTACTTTGTATCATATACCATGCCATACTGAAATTTGTATAGACTAGGAGACCTTTTTAATTCTCATCTCGTATTCTCTGTAGGGACGGTTTGTATGTTTTGTTAACAAATGCCTGAGTATTTATGGTTGCCTTACACGGATTCGTTCATAACCTTTTGACAAAAATTTGTGGCCCTGTGGATATAAAGCTGTATCAGCTGTATCACCCTGTGGATATAAAGCTGTATCAGCTGTATCACCCTGTTGATATAAAGCTGTATCACAGCTCTATCAGCTGTATCACTCTACCTGTATGGAATCGGTGTCTTGTGTTCAAACAATTCTTGATTTTTATTATTATTTTTTTTAATTACTTTAACTTTGAGAATCATCGCTGCTCCCATGTTATATAAGACACTCCGTACCGAGATTCACCCAGGTATCACTCTGCAATAAGTATCACGTCTATACTATGTCTGGAATGCGCGAAATAGTCTAGTAGGCTATCTTTCAAGTATCAACCATGTCACTCAGGTATGAGCTGTATCACTCAATTATCAGCTTTATCATCCAGGTTTCTCTCTGCATAAAAAGTATCACGCCAAGACTACGTCTGGGATGCAAAATAGTTAGGTATCGGAACACAAGGGTATCGTCCCCTACAGTGATTATGCAAACACGCAATGTAGGACGTGAACTAGATCATCATCATTATCAGGGTGATACAGCTGATACAGCTTTATATCCATAGGGTGATACAGCTGATACAGCTTTATAACCACAGGGCCAAAATTTGCACTAGTGAATCAGATTTTAGCTTTTATGCCAGTGCCAGCTAACGATATTCTATTCATCATTAGAATAGTTGTTTCAATGGCTTGTCGCACAGACATAGATGAGTGTCGTGAGTGAAATTATTACATCGAAATATTCTTGCCAACTTTTTTTATTTATATTTAACATTCAGCAAAGCAGCCTTTCATTAATTGGATTAACCTCTCTGCAGTATTGACGGAAGCAATGGATGACTTCACAGCGATAAGAGAAAAGGAGCGAGCAAAGTATATAGCGGTAGACGAAGATGCTCTGTTATCGGGACTTAATGCAGACGAAATTGAACAGCTCACCTTGGAGTTGGAAGAGCTCGACCCCGACAATGAACTTCTGCCTCCAAGCATGCGGCAGAAAGATCAAACCAAGAAAGCGCCGACCGGAAAGCTCAATCGAGAGTCCCTCCTCCAATATTTGGAAGACGAAGCAAAGCTTATCGACGACGTCGAAGATGTAGTTCCATACCAAGCAGGTGTGAAACGAGGTACGGTTTTTGTCGAAAGTCAGTCTGAAAATCAACAACAGCTACGGCCTCCAAATCTTGATCCCGAGTTGGAAGAAGCACTCGACAACGCGTCCGAAGCAGAACTAACAGATATAGCTGCCATATTAGGTATGCACACAATCATGAGCACCGATCAGTTTTACAGTTCTCTGAAATCAACCACCATCGCGAATAAGTCCGGATTTTCCAGCGTCACAAAGTGCGAATTGAAATCGACCCCCGTGAATGAACCGCCGAATCCTACCAATGTGGAGGAAACGCTGGAAAGAATAAAAGACAATGATCCCGACCTTACCGAAGTCAATTTGAATAACATAAAAAATATCCCGATTCACACTTTGCAACAGTATTGCGAGGCGTTAAAAGCAAATAGCTACGTCACTTCCTTTTCTTTGATCAATACAAGAAGCAACGACGCAGTAGCCCGTGCTGTCGGTGATATGCTAAATATAAACAGGGTACTGCTGGTGTTGAATGTTGAAAGCAATTTCATGTCTGGCGATGGTATCAAGAGTATCCTCGAAAGCCTGGAACAGAACGACGTTATCACACATCTGAAAGTAGATAACCAGAGGTCACAGTTCGGCAACAAAGTGGAGAGTGATATGGTGAAATACATTTCGCAGAGTACGACGCTGTTGAAGTTTGGGTATAACTTCCGACTTCCTGGCCCGAGAGAACTTGTAAGCGATCATTTGCTGAAAAATAATGATTTGAAAAGGAAATCGAGAGTCGATTTTAATCCGTCGAGCGTGGTCACTAAGACCGAGCGAAGGAGGAAAAAGTAATCGACGTTTCACTGCTTGTGTCTGTTAGATTTTTAAGAACTACTTTTGATTCGAATGTTCTGCTGCTGTGCTTTTTGGTTGAACATTATTTTACTGTCCCTGGAACAGTTGCTGATGCTGCTGCAATGGTATCTGCAGTGCGTGGGTGAGTTCTTACATGCAGACGATACTGACATTTTGACGAATGCCAGACGTTAGACAAACTTTGTTGCACTGTTGATGCCCGTGTTAGCCTGCTTGCCATACCTACACATCATATCGTTGGAGTCATATTATGGTGTTCCTTTTTATGTGACTTCTCGGCTATTGGACTTCTGAAATTTATGCCGGATTTTTACTTTGTGCGGTTGGTGTTTAAATATCAATATTTAACACGTGATAAAGATCCGTGTATGATTTCACTACTAATATTAAATTCTTGCACTTGAATAACCTCCTGCATGGATGCAGCTGATTACTCTACTTTTTCAAAAAATACATGCTTATGGGAATAACTGCTTGTTGAATGCCTTTAGTGCGGTAACTCAGGGTAACTTGATAGTCAGAGTATGCGACTGTAGACGGGTTGAATTGCAAGGTACTGGCCTCTAGGGAATTACGTTTACCAAATGCAATATTAGGTTGGTATGCAGGGCTGCAGATTGAGCAGACATATACTAATTCACGTTTACTCAGTGTAAAATTAGTATTCAGTAGCAGATTTCACGAGTAGTTCGCATATGTTCAAAGTCCGCGGGCTTGAAAGCGCGTACACAACCGTCTCGGCAAGATCTTCCGCCGGCATTGCCGTGAACTTGGAAAGCAATTCAGCAGCTCGGCCTGGCTCCCGCTGATACCAGCGATTTACGAAGTCCGACTCGACATGCCCCGGTGATATTGACGTCACGCGAATGCGAGAGCTTCGGCCGACTAGCTCGCGACGCAAGCCGTCACTCAAAGCGGTGATGGCAAACTTGGTCATTTGATAGAAGTGCGCCGCAGGACGGTTGTCGACAGCGTGTCCTGAAGTGCTGTTGATGTTTATTATGTAACCGTCGTCTATACCGTGTTTTGTCATGAGTTTGACGGCCTCGCGGCTGCATATCGTAGGCGCCAGTACGTTGACTGCCAGCATTTGGTTCCAATCTTCTGTCTTGCCGGACAGCAACGGACAGTCGTGCGCTAATCCGGCGTTGTTGATGAGAACGTGGATACCGGAGATTTTTTCGTCAATGAATTTGAATAAATCCAGGATATCCTGTTCTTTTTCAACGTCGCACCTAATCGCGACGATTTCGCCACGACATTGCTCTTTTGCCTGTTCAGCGACAACTTCGAGTGCTCGCATGTTTCTGGCACACCCAATCACCTTCATGTTGTGCGATGCTAGCTTGAGGGCAATCGCTTTTCCAATACCAGATGACGCTCCTGTCACCAACGCCACTTTTCCTTGCCAGCTATCCATTTTAGAATTAGAATAAACCAACAGCTAGCTGATACAGAAGGCAATACATTAGGAAATGCATAGGACTAATTGATGGTCGTCCTTTTAAAGTTTAAACGGAAATTTTGTATGCCTACGTTTGAAAATGCTGTTCTGCCTCGACCGTAACTAGCTCGTTATTAATATATCCACTCTTGAACTGCTTGTGTGTGTGTATGAAATAGGAATATTGACCAACATGTTTTCACGGTTCGCATGATCGAACGAATGAATACGCTTCAGGCTGGTTCGCACGCCTGACTGCGCGACAAAATCGGAAACGATATACGATACTTTCTTTATGGGTGTCATTAATACCGCATTCGCGCATTGCTCGAAGATTTATAATATAACTGTGTATGGCTTCAGCAATTGTGATGACCAGATTTGCGTTTAAAATGATATTTTATTGCTGATATGGTGCACATTATCTGTTCTCATTCAGATCGCGCTTTTCAAACGTTTAAAAATGTATGTGCCATTTACGAACCACACGATGACGCTATCAGCCTACTTATTTTGTTCTATAGGAGCTAACACATCGTGAAATAAACACTGAAACCTAAACCTGTATTGACAGAGTTGTTCAGTTACGGAGGTACTTCTACTAATTTTTTCAAGTACTCGATTATAAGTTTTGCCTACTTACACTATAGTTACTCAAAGGGTTATGTTTCGATTCTGAAAAGTAGAAATTAATTTTGGGATGGGTTCGTGTCATTGAGAGTGAGTTGAGAGAAGTAGTTAGAACTGCGTGAAAAGCCCCTGTATCATGGTGGTGGAATATATTTTGGCACATTACACCTTCCGCTATTATCGCGAAGCGATTCACCCTTCAATTACGAAAGTACCTGTAGGAGATAAGGAATATGCGACCCCTCGACCGAATCTACTAACTGCTTACATGACTATACTTTTCTGGCTTTTATTTTCTTCTTTCACTTGTAGTAGTTTTGACATATCTTGAAAATCGCTATATACTTCTACTGAATTTCATTTTTTCAAAATTTTATCAAGATTTGATGAAATTGCGTTTCTTCTATCTTGTCAGCGTGATCGAGCCTGCAGCACAAATCGCGACTGGGAAATTGACGGACGGATTAGATAATTCCTATAGCTGTGAATCCTTCTTGTTTATCGTACAAAGGGTGGGCCTGGCGGAACTTATCTTCACGTGTAAGGATTTGATTTGCACATATGACACATTTTAATATGGGTTAAAATCTTACATATAAAGTATTCAAGATATCACGAATTTGACAAAGAAGCGCAATGTTGCATGTTAAATAAAATGTAATACGTGGTAAGCAGAAAATTTTAATAGCCACGGGAATGTTTCAATAAACATATGTGGCAAGTGAACTTACGGCAAGACAAAAGAATAAGGTAACCGTGTCAGGTACAAAACAAATATCGCACGGGAGAATATTCGATGCTGTAATTTACAAGCCAGAGGTGTTAATTTGTGTGCTGTGCATGCGCACTTGCGCAGTGTTATAAAATTTGCATGTACATTTTTCCGTTTGACTCATTAACGTATAGACGAGGTCAAGAACTCGCTGGAGAAAGTAGGCCTACGAGAGCAGCATTGAAATGAAGTATAAAAATCGGCCATTCGAAATCGATGACTATCTTTCCAATCTGCCAATGGAATAAAGCTTCTGAGACTCAATCAGATGTACAAATTTGGTGATTTTAATTGCACAATTTCTGTCATCGGCGCGGGATTACAGGAAAAAGTAATGAGAACAGACAAAATTAAGAACACAAGAAAAAAATAGCAGCTAAGTAATCGGTCCTAACCCCGGATGAAGCATCATATATAGTCTACCCAAGTGGACGTCAAAGTATGATATCGTAAATTTAGACTCAATTACCAATAACAGTGGGTATTTTCAATATATGCCTAAACCAGACGAAGAGGAACTGGAAAACGGAAAGTCGTGGCTGCGGATACGAGTCTTGTCTGCGAACACGACCTGCCTATGTGGTAAACGCCACTGTTGTGTAATACTATGATAATAATAAGAATACGAGTTTCCATGGCTGGCCACGAAATTCCTCTTTGTTAGGCCACGAGAGAGGGCAGGTCAAATATTGTGGTCGAATGCTGGAACTCCTCCTTGCGGTGGCTCCATATTGTACGGCTATTTCGCAAGCGTGGATTTATCTACCATTAACCCATAAGGGTGACCAGACCTTTGGAATGACACTACCGAGGTAAATATTTAATTACGAAATCAACGAGTACCTAATGTATAGTCCTAGTTAAAATCACGCGGCAGTCTTGATGGGAAAAAACTTTATTGTGCAGATTATCGCTGATGTGCGTGAATTAACTAATGCTAACTTGGAATGTTTAAAGAATAATAAATGTGCGATGGCATCTACATCTTCGACACGCGAGACTACTCATGTATATCCGTTTCATTTGCAACTTTTGATCCGTATTCACCAAGAAACGAAAGATATAGTGCCATATTTTATCTGGTTTCATTTCAGAAGCCAAGATTTATATTATAAATAACCACTGGAAGGTAATAACAGTAAGGTAGTCAAAGGGTGATATGTCTCTGTGTCCAAAGAAGTACGGTAGGATAATACATTCATGTCGGTATGGCTATTTTGATATTTAGTCAGGTCACTATAGCTGGGTTGAAGCTCATGCTGGCGCAAGCGTATGAAGTAGGTTGCAAAAATCAATTTAAAACAAACATGTTTGAAACAAGGCCCTAATTTAAAACTGTTTTTTAATCCGGGACGTCACGAATATTCAATTGTGACGTCATAATTAATTGACAATTGAAAATATAGGGTAAATATAGCTCCTTTGGCGAAATATCTGTACTATTAATGTTGGACCGACTATTTTGAGGGTTCCAACCTTCCCATATCGATATACGNCGGCTATATCTGGTGGTAATTGTCCGTANAGGCTCATACAACATGTTTNTTGGAAANTATTTACACAATTATGGCANNNTTTTACANCTTANAAAAAANCACAANATCNTTTTTTTAAAAGGNCTTTTTTAAAGCACTGTTTAAAACATGTTTTACACAAAGTGTTTTAAACACCGTTTGTTTTAAATGCAACCCTAGTATGCAGGGTGTANATCTANAGGAAANTCATCANACATGATGTGACGTGCCAATAAATTATTCAGGGCAAGTCAGATCTGNTTGTTTTGAGACATTTATTGGATTTACCTTGACAACTGTGATGATTCGGCCATTCATACTTCAATGGTAATATTTAGGTATAGGTAGGCTATANAGGTGATTGCTATGACGTCATGNCATATTCTCAACAGGGATCCATTNCAATGAACTCACCAACGCGACGCAGGCCTCTAGGCCTACCACTGATGTTGAAAATTCTAAACAAATATTTTCCATAAAATACAAATGTTACCTTCAATGGGTTGATAACCATTCCTCATAAATCCCAGTGCATATAACGTTACAGGCTCACAAAGGCATGGAGTTTTCCATATTCGCGTGCATTGTTCGCAACGTAGCGTTCATGCGAACTCGCGGTAATAGGCTCCTGCGTATTGCGATATTATATATTTATATTGCAAAACAATGCGCTTCGGTAGTAATGTCGAGTATCATATAAAACGCCTGTATTCGAGTGCTCGTNGTAGATTGGTGTTGCAGAAGGTCCGCATGCAGGTTGACTCACGCTGTAGANCGCGCNAAGTTGTGCATTTTTACCATGATGTCAAGCACCGAGCAAGTGATGACAGGTCGAGGCCGAGTTACATCGACAATGCGCTAGTGGGCAGAGTTTGTTGTCGTCANACAGATCTTATGAAGTAGTATCTAAGAGCAGAGAAGTTCCAACGAGATCGCAGCTGGCCAGTTATGTGGTAGCAGAGGTAATAGCTAAAAATTCAAAANATANCATGAAAGCGGAGAAAGTTATTCTTCCGGCTGGCACTAGAATTGTAAAACAATGGTCGAGAACACAGCTGAGGACAAATTTAAAACGCTTCCCATGTCAAATGATACCATTAGTAGACGTATTTGTGACATGTGCGCNGATATAGAAGATACCGTAATGTCTTCTTTGAAGCAGAGCAAAACCTACTGGAGTGCTCCGAAAAGGCAGAAGTACTNCGTCAGAGACCACNTCTGTACAAATGTGGGTGGTACTACGTATTCTGGTAGTTTGGAGGAGTCGTAAGCNAAAATATATNGAGAATTACAGTGCCAGTGTGCCGCAAACTATTTTTCATGTTCAGAGGGTGCCGTGNGGCCGAAAAGGTCGAGAACCACTGCTGTATTAGGCCGTTGTCCGGTAACTCGATNNCTAAATAGTATTTAACATATCCTATATCTTGCGGCCTTGCTAATCTTTATTGCAATTAGGATTAACATTATTANTAGAGATATGGTGTATTATGTGAGCTGGGGTGTACAAGTTTTGAACAAACGGTAAAAGAGTGTACCATTCCGAAAAAGGTTGAAGAACACTGCTTTTTATCACTGGCGTTCTGAAATACTTTGTACATAGTCTGCTTTCTCATATACCATCAATTCATAACAAAGAAGTAGCGTTGTTTACGAATTTTGCNAATCGGCATAGTTATTTTGACAGCAGGTGAATACGACGAATAGCAGCGTAATCTAAATCGATGACATATGTTTCTTATCAGATGCACTTACCAATAAATCTCAATGCTAATACTTTGGTATGGAATCTGGTGCTAGAACTACTNACTACCTGTAAGTTGTATGTGATNATCGTTNCGAATATATTNTTTTAGGGCAAGTTTTTGCCACTTTTTACAGNTTCCGGGAGCTTCCTAAATAGGCAGAATTTATNTAGTATGTTGTTTTAAGCTGTCTGTAGGAATTTTATATTGCAACTTTTCTATTTTTCCTTACAACTTTTTANTGCATCTCTGCGCAAAATTTTTAGTNCAACAAAAACTTGCCCTNATNATTATATATCTAATATATNAAGTTTANTAAGATGATACAACAGATGGTGGCAGTATTATAACTTTTNTACGTACAACNCNATTCCTTATGTACCGTATTCATTNATATTAAATTTTCAATTTCAGCATTTGCATACACAACTNCTCCGACGACCGCTGGTTCACCTCANTTTACTGAACCATATCCAGGCCACAATTTGACAGGTCGATTTTTTACATNTTTTTAATTGGTTTGGATCCTGNAATTTGAATCCACGTAATAACACTGGTCAACAACATGAAAAAAAATTGGCAGATCATCTNAGAGCCGTTTCCGGGGTTNGCTGATTACGAATATCACATTAGTTTTTCCAGATTGGCTCTTGTTTANAAGATATTTATACACCTAAAAAAGCCCAAAATTACTGTATTTACCCTTGAATATTTNNNTTGGTAGGAAAAAATCGTGTTTTTTTTAANAATTTTATGCTGCGCATAGATAGATAATTGACNATGAAGAACCCTCATGTCNAGGCCNTGTTATTTTTNGCATATGCCAAAACTGCCAAAAATAACTTATTTTTGGCATT
>ATSW01000483.1:0-13145 GCA_000444245.1 Botryllus schlosseri
CCAGGGCCGGGCAACTTCTCCGATCGGTGAGCCAGATATGGGAAAATTAGGAACTTGGCGGGCCAGATTACAGAATATATATATATTTTACCTTAATCGCCATTTTATCTACCTCTGCAAGAAATCAATTGTATTCAATGTAAACTTCAAGTTTAAAGCATAGATATCAAAAACAGTATGTAATGAATTTATTTACAACAGCTATTGAAGTCAATCAGACATCTATGGTCGCTCAATACTGTCAACTAGTTTTTTTNAACTCTGATTGCATGTCATATGCAAAAAACCCTTNGTGATGACTGCACGCGAACATCAGTTATATTGNAACNCAGCCCTNCTCGTTAATGTTCGTGGCAGNGTTGGGATTAAGNCACTNCCTTCGAATCACAAGTCATCTCGAATCATTCCACATTTTGACTCNAGTCAAGTCAATTCACTTGATTTTCATAGGTGACAATGGNCAAGTCAAGTNACNCGATTTTTGGAGGCNACCTCGAGTCACGTNGACTCAAGTCAAGTCAAGTCACGAGTCAGGTCTAGTCAAGAGTAAAGTCAAGTTGAAATTTCAAAGTAATATACATGATTCAAAGTCATTACTAACTAGGGCTATTTTTGGCACGTCAAAAAAAGTTAAAAATTTTTCACATAATGAGTTCGATTTATTAAGCTGTTCTTGTGTAAATCACGCTAACATGTAACTTAGTTACTCCCGCCATTTATCGGTTTCAAAAATCTAGTGTTTTTTGGCTGTAACTCGTTTTGTGTTCACAATAGAGAAAACTTGCTTCTAAGACAGATAGAAACATGATGTTTTGGCAGCTTTCATGACCCTACAACCAGTGATTGTCGAGATGGCAATCTCACCACTTCTCGCGCAGAAATTGGGGGAATGCTGGCTGGAAAATGGAGGCAATCCCCTAAAACCAATTTTTATTGAAGTTTCAAGTCATTTTTCGGGGCTTTAGAATCCCCTTTTTTCGATTTGAAAAAAGTCAGTCTCACTCCACCCTACAACATTTTAATATTTAACGACAAATGACGATATATATCCTCACCTTTCCACCAAGCCTACCAACCTCTCATTCGAATTAAGTTCTGACGCATGAAACGATTGTCGGGCATTCATCCTGATTGCTACGCAACCTTTTGTCACATTGTACGTATTCGCGTAAAATACATTGTCTCTCCATATCCCGATAACCCAATGAAAATACAAGGCTCAAATAACTGATTAATATTTATTTCAAATCAATTCTATACATTTCATAACATGAAAACGCAGCCCAATACAACATAAAATCACGGAAATTACAGCCATTACTCTATAAGTGTAAGATGAAGATATTTATTAGGAGTCATTAACAATACTCTGAGTTATGAGTTGTGGATAATGTCAGTATAATTGAAAATTAGTCACAATGGACAGTAGGAGTAATTTATAGAATGTCGAGCAGCAAATCATAATATCTCAGTAAAAAGGGAACATTGAATCACATTCATCAAATTATTTGAAATTTGGATTGTTATGGATTGACAATTTGCCTCTTTTTCAGTTAACTGTAGTGTATAAAGTCATTGAGAATCAATTGATCACACATCAAGAATAAACGAGCTCATCAAGAGGGATGAGCCAATTATATTATGCTTGAAGCATTTAGAAATACCAAGATAGCAGAAAACATTTTATCCCGCTATTCGATTCTACCTTGCGACTCAATCATTATAATTGCAAAAAATCAACAGGATGACGGCTTGAACTTTATTGTCGTAAAAGCATCTGTACATTCAAATCAACGTGAACATTCATTTTCGGAAATATTTAGGATTGATGAGACGTTTACGGTATTACCATTGTTTTCGTCGAGTTGTGAAATTTTTTTGCAACTGTTTGGGTTACCTAATTGTGAAATGCAATACGGACAATATAAATACCATTGCGAAATTGCATCAATTAAACATGAAATAACCAGTTTAAATACTTAAATGAAATGCTCTCCATATTTCAATTTTGTTGATGAGGAATCGTTGGCTCTTGTAAACGATCAACGATGTTGCTTCTGTTACTTTCCGTACCGCTGACTGGAAAACAAGTACCTCTGAATAAATCAATATCATAGTTAATCAATCATGTTTCCCAACTATTCGGACTATGAGCCGGAGATGGAGTGGACTGTTTACACGGGTACGTCTTTACACTGCACAAATTAGAATTGGACTTTTTGTACACGACCTGGGCTCATAGTCGGAGATAGATTTTAGGGATTCGATCGACAGGTGGATTGTGCATTTCTATTCCCGCACGACAATTGTCAGGTTTCGTCGGCACACAATCCTATATTTGGTAACATATTTAGTTAGTACAGGAAATTCGTGAAGATAAAACAGCTGGCAACACATCGTATCTCAGGTAGCGGTATTGGCTGGGACGGGTAAATAGCTATAGGACTTTGTTGACAGTTTACATTTAGATTAGGAAATTGCGGTGTAGCTAACAATGCCGAGTATCAATGACATTTGAAAAGTAGCTCAACATCTTGTTTGATGGAAAGTATATTTTCTATTCTAATCATCATCTGTATCAGTGGAAAATTCATCAAAATAAGGACCGCGTTACTTCTTCAATATAGCCTAAAATAGGTGACGATAAGTGTACTCACTGTACTGCTATCAGACTCAGATAACTCTAGTTGTCTAATTAGAGCGTAATGCCGGTAACCTAATTTGAATCTATTTCTGCTCTAATTCTAATCTAATTTGTGAAATTTTTATATGCTCTCATTTTAATTTAAACCCGATCTCCGGTTTTCCTGTAAATGTTACTGAGAGAAATGTATAGTGCGAAACGAGCCAAGCTTGTTGTACAGAGATTTGTTATTGTCATGCTCATAAGAATGAGACTTGATTTGATACTTTTTGATAATTTTTGTGTATTCAGTAATTCTAATTCCAATCTAATTTGGAAATATGCATCGCCATAAATATAGTTTTAAAGTATTTAAAAAAAAGTGACGCGATAATTAAATTCTACTACAATTTGAAAAAAACTGTGTAGCGTCAATTCTAATTCTACTGTATGTTGGAAACAATTGTAATTGTAATTCTAGTTCTAATCTAATTTACAAAAGCAGGAAATCTTCTAAATGGCCGAGTCTGACTGGAAATGAATCTGAAATCTTGTCGATTTGCGGTAAAACTGTCGAGCACATTTTGTCCAAGAGCGATGGTTACGGGAAATTTGTAAGTTGTCACATAAGATTACCTAATAAAAGTATTCGACAACCAGTCCCAGTAATAAGATTTAAAATTCACATACTCCAGTACTTTTCAAACCTTCATTTACACTATTGCTACATGAAACCAAGTAAAAATATTGACGGGATCACTACAACTTCTGTTCGAGTTTAATCAACGACTATTTTGTTCGTTTCTATAACGATGATGTGCTACAAGATATTACGGCCAATAACTCTATTTAGTTCACCTCCAGCAGCTGAACAATTCCGACGTATTGATTTTCTACCTACGCCGTATTGACATATAAATTCTTCAAGTATCGTATCAAATCTCAGTTTTATAACGTAATAAATATTTATCCTAAGAAACTGAGACCTGCGTGTTCTGAATGCAGCAAGTAATCATGTATTGAAGTGACGCATTACTGCCGAAGATCAACTTTAGTATTTTAAATTGGCAGTGGTGGTCAGTAGTAACCAAGTACTTCTAATTATGCGAAGTACAAGAGTACGTTTAGCTCATTTTCACTACCTAGGGGAGATGTGGTACCGACGGATCAAAAATTACAAAATGTTCTCTGGCACGCAAATCTTCAGCCGAGAACAGCAGATCTTTTGCTGTCTCAACACTTTGATACAAGCTCTACCTATCGCGGGCATTTACATGAATATCCGCCTTTTCAAAAAATATTTATTAACGTTTAAAATTTGTTGCTCGAACGTGTCATCGGTCCCCACCCGGTAGGTCCAAAGGCACACGACCATGGGACCTATGAGACATACGCTCAAAAACTCAAATTTGATGACTTGTTTTGTTGTGTACTGTAAGCTAAGCTACAGCAAGTTAATGAAGAATGTTTCGTAGCGACCTTCAAGAATCAAATAGATTATATGAACTCAAATGTTGGCAAAAAATCATGTTTTGATTTACGCCTAAACTTACAAAATGAATGCCACATACATATCACCCGCCAATCAACATTTTGACTTTCAAATACCTCGTAACAGCGATAAAACACCGCATGTAACTATGATTCAACGCCTATATATATGTAGGCGAGTTTCTGTTGTTGAGTGATTAGTTGGTGGATTTTTTTCAATGAAGCACCGTTTGAAACCCCATGTTAAATTGTAATGACGACACTATCCGACATCATTTTGTTTAATAATCTCTATTAATTTATTTGATGCACAGATCACGTCACAATATTTCTAGGCAGTTGTTTGAAACCGGATGTGCATGAGAATGGATCGACGACAAAATGGAAGGATAAATTTCAACTCTCATTTTAGAACGGTCAGACTTCGCAACATCTACTCACCTCCAATAAAAACTCCAGTCGAGTCGCTGCCAGGCATCTCCATATGCTTTCACTGAAATGAGAAATACTTGATTGTAAAAGATGAATGCATCCTATGAATTGTGCTTTGTTGCAGAACATATTGTGTCATATCTGAAACAGTCATCTGGTTCGAACCGAGTTAAAATAATCAAAAATATAAATGATTTGTGTCTTACGATACACGAAGGTTTATTTATGGTAAGTAGGCGTATGGAACCTGCGCTTATCCACTATTTAAAAATCTAAATCCGGTTCCGGATGAGAGATTCAAATCTAAGTACTAATCCATATATAGTTTTGTATCGCGTCCAAATCCACGTCCAATCCTGTAATGGCTGAAACTTGATCAAAAGTCGCATAAAAACGAAGGTTAATTTCAAAATAGAGATGCAAATCTATCTTCGCATGAATCAGAAATCGACATCCGATCAAAAGTGAGGCAGAAGAGATGACGCGTGACCTCAATACCAGAGAGATGTATAGAGTGGAGTGGAAAATTTTGATATTATTTGTTCTAGTTTCCTTTCAATACAACATTCATTGTAACAGAATATTCATTAACTCGAAGACTTTTCGTGTGCCTCTTTTCAAGAGTTAACGGCACACTAAAGGGGTTTAAACAGATTTAAAAGCAAAACCAAAAAGGTAAAGTATGACGCAACGAATTGTACTGGTACCATAGGCGCCGACTTACGAGCTTACGAGGTGGCGGCCACCTCGTATAAAATGCTCAAACGCCCAAGTGATTTTTGACCAGTAATTAGTAATAAGGCGAATCGATGCGACCTCGTTAGAGACGTCTTCGATTTCGATACGCGCGCGTGCCAGGCGCGTAGCCACGGAGGTTTTGGGGATCGAACTTCCCTATTTGAGACGTGAAACCCCGTCATTTTGAAATGATGATTCTAACTCTGATATTCAGTTGCCATTCAATAATTGTGTATCAGTCTTCCGCGCGGCGGATTTGCGAGAAACGTGTTGTCAATTAGCAAGAAGAATCCGTGATGATCTCCCACTGAGATGATTGTAAAATTAGGTCATTCATGGCAATCGTCGCTAGCCTAATTTATCGCGTCTCGATCAAGCCTGGTTCCGCAGGCTTCAACAATCGCATCTGTAATAGGCCCAGTTCAACTGCGCAATCGAATCTGCATTGGCGGATTCGGCCTGGTGTGCACAATATTATCGCTGGCCTACACAATAGCATCTGCAATAGGCCTGGAGTGAAATATATCATTGCTGGCCTATGACCTAACTATCGCGTCTAGGGCTTAGCAAGCTTTGGCTCCTATCTCTCGCTGGTTTCGAGACAATGCGGTCGAGTTTACGCTAATTAGTGATTATCTTATGTCATATTGATTAAAAAGCGACATCGCGAAACTGAATAACATCAAATCGCTGCAAACAGACTTTAACATGCAAAATTGATTCCCGCCAATACTTGAACGTAACGACCAGAAGATGTGTATCATGTCTCGAGTTCAGGAATACGACAAATGTTTGAAGTCGGTGCAATCAAGTTCGGACATTTTGATTTGCGAGAACTGTAGCCGAGACACGCGCGTATTTAATTGTTCACCAGAGATCAGTGACTCGCTAATTGACAGCACTCCAGGACTCTTTGGCAAGCTTTATCATACGCCTAAAATCGTCGATACGAAGAGATTATATGATCGCCATTTACACATGTACTTGACCCTAATTGAATTGATGCTATATTGGTAAATTGAAAAAAAAAATCAAATCCCCCCTAAGTTTTCGATTGGTCGCGCGCCTAGTGTGTGCTGAGAAGCACCATCCTAGATCTCATCTGCCGACAATGCGCCCAAATATACGTTCTGCTTTTCTGAAATCTAAATTATGTGCACTTTGTGCACCCATATTTGTTTAGAAAACCATTCATGACCTAGCTAGCTTCATGATAAGTAATAGGAGCCCGAAATTGGAGGGTGTGTTGGTGTGTGCCTGCAAATTGGAATTCATTTCTGCGCAGATTCGTTTCTCTAACAAGGCTTTGCCAGTGACATTAATCGGGAAATGCAGCAATACAGCTTAAACACCGATATAATGAGAAAACAATTGTCGCGACGAAAGCTACTCAATACGGTGTCAGACTCAAAACCAATTCGTGGCGATACTGATTAGATTACACGCTTTCTCATTTGCCATCATTCATATTTCTTGTTATCTACTTGATACATTCGTACTCCGAAATTGTCGCACAAAGTCATTTTTCAGTCTTTCTTTCATTATTAACGTGATGCATCACAAAATTATGGGTGGCACAAATTCTGATTTTATTCGATTCGTTTGAACAGGGAACCTTCTACATTCCGATAAACTTGATTGCTGGATGTACTCGTATCGAGAACAACATTATCGCATATTAAACTATTAGGCACTAGATAGACAGTGGATTTCTATTGGTAAGGTCGCGGCATGCGTCCGAAAGTGGAATTAATTCTAGTCCAAGGGTGGCCAACCCATGGCCGTAGAACGAAATTTGTGCGGCCGTCAACACGTAATTCAATTAGTATGCGTTGGCGGCCGTCGACATGCAGATTGGATTTACGAATTGACCGATGTATTCCCGAAATGCTTCGCGAACTTAAATCGGGAAATGCATCAATATTTTAATCATCAAACAATTGCCGCGATGCGAGTTAGTCAACGCGAACCAAGAAACCGCAAGAGACAATTACTGATTGGCTGCGCGATTTCGCGTTTGTAATCATCATTATTGTCTGCTTGAAGTATTCGAGAGTTGTCGTGTGTTACTTGCAAGGCCAGTGCGCGTTGTATTTCGTTAGTCACAATAGGCATTGCGCGTGAATAATATTGATGCAGCTGCAGCAGGTGCGTATCCAGAGCGCGAAAAAAGGGGGGGGAGGCGGGTGCGTTAAGAAATTGGCTATTGTGACGTCATCATTACGATCACTCGTATCCAGTGTTGCCAATCTAGGTTACCGGAAAAACACAAGATTATGTCGTGAAAAAACACTAGATTGGCGAAAAAAACACTAGATTAGTACATGGCAGGAATAATTTGCCCTTGTCAAGTAATCATGATGACCATAAGGTACAAATCCACAGATAAGAAGTGTTCCACACATGAATTCGATACATAAACTGCATGATTATTCAACGAAAATTAATGAAACGAATTCAATAGCGCAAAAACATCAAATATTGTCGCTTTCGAATTGTACACGGCATCATAAAAATTATCTTTCGATTATACACCATCCATCACTACCGTGCATCCTCAACCAAAAAATGGGGAGGTTTCCATGTGCAGCATACTTCAATTCCACGAATGCAGTGGAATGTGGCAATGCCAAGAGATTCGTCATGAGCTTCCCCAGTAAAGAATATTTTGATTCATTGAATCCATTGTGCACTGATTTCAATTTTTGCAAAAATTCTGTGTGAGGGCATTGACTGATAACCTGCAGCTCATTTTGCGATCTTGCCAAAGCAGCCCATTCTTCTGACAAATCATCAAGTTCATCAAATAATATCACAGAGGGAAATTGCACAGCTAGACGAATAATTGATTTTACTATTCTTCGGCCTGCTTACATTTTTTTACATTTATTTATGACGCGAGACTCGAATTGAACAATGCTTAATTAATACTCCACCAATGCAGCTGACTGGATGATCCGCGGGAATCCCGCTGCAGCATTGTATTATATTTTTATTGCAATTTTGTTCAATAAAGCTGTCTGTCTGTCTCTGTAAATGAATATCTTGCCCGAATCTGCAGACTGAGTTTAACAAGAAACGACAGAGCATCAGAGCGAAATCGCTCTGCATTTTTTCAGAGACTTTCGCTCATGAGTACGGTTTCACAGCGCACCCTGTTACGTAATAATTGCTTGTTACTGCACCACCACCGCCATGGGCCATAGTGGTTTTAGTCCCCTTAAATTACATTAAGAAGCCATATTTGCCTTCTCATACGTAAAAACAAATATGTTAAACTAATAAATTAGCAAATATTAGAGGCTATATTTGACATCAATTTTTAGGATTTTGAAAAGGGGGGGGGGATTACGGCCCCCTAAACCCCCCTGGATACGCCACAGAACTGCAGATTACGTCGGACGGACTGGTAGCGCGGGCCGCAGTTACACTTCAAATGATCGTACCGTTTTAAGATTACTCGACTGCATGGTTTGATATTAATGAGTGCAAGGCCGATAATAAAACGTCACGCGAATGGTTTAACGCTGCACGTACACCAGCGGCATGCAGTAAAGTGCGTTTTCGTGCGACGATGACGTCATCGAGATGGAACAACTATGACGTTGTAAGACTTCGCCACCTCGTAAAAAAATAAAAGTCGGCGTCTATGGCTGCTACTATAGTACCGTATGTTCGTATACTACTACATTTATGAAAACATTTGTAGCAAACATCGTCGCGTGGCGCGCATGAAAATTTCGGGATTTGACATGTTCTGTGGATGTTAATTTGCTCTGAATACTCATTAAGGACATGTCTTACTACCACATTATCTACTACGAAGTAATTTTTCTTCAGCGCCCCCTATATCGCCCCCTTGAGCCCAGCGACCCCAATTTCGTCCCTTGAGCGCTACCGCCCCCTTCAAAATCGCTAGCGCCCCTTGCGGGGCCGCTGGAGACAAGTTAGGAACCACTGGTATACATCAACAGTTTTTTTATGGTGAATACTAATGTTTGCATACTTGATATTGTCATGTGAAAAGTAATTTTTGACGCACTTCAACGACGCCTTGCTTCGAAATTGATAGAAGTGATATGCAAGTTCACAATTAGCAACGTGTGAGAGATCATGCCTGAATTTCGTACATCAACTTTTCGAATTAAGTATGGGATATCGAAATACTAAAATTCACGATTACCGTGCGTTATCACGTAACCCTGGCCACGACGCTACGTCATGCATGAAACTAAAGCCTCAGGATTTTTAGCTGCGCTAGTAACGAATTGGATTTTTTACGTGAATTGACCCTTTCATTCGAAATGATCGCGCATATATAATATACCTTAAAAAGCTTTCTAAGATACGATGCAACCAAACAATGACTCACCTTGTAAAACTTTCAATTCAGTATCGAGATCATTTACAATGTTCTGGACTTTCTGCAATTCGTCTCCTTTTAACATATTATCTTCTTGGTTGTACATCAATGTTACTTTCTTCAAATTAGAGTTGTTGATGAGAGACGAAATGTCATCGAGTGAAGCAGGGTACAATAATATGCATCGGATATATTCGATCTGCAGTGAGAAATTATGACTCTTAATATTGTGTATTACAATGATGCTTACCACTATTGTTGACCATTTCACCAGAGGCCATCATGTATTACAATATACTTTGGATCACCAGTTTGGACGGTTTAGTCTGGCCCGCTAGGCGATTCTGAAAAAATGGGCGTATTATCCGGCACATTTCTAATGCATGTTGAGATTTCTAGTCAGAAACACTTACATTCTCTCAAGTCAGAAAATTTCGAGCATGTTCATAGGCCACATTATAACCATCCGGCCGTGGTGTTGAGGTTACACTGTAGTCACCATCAACAACAAGTCACTGCCATATGCACACTAGTGTGACCATACATCCTATTTTTTGACTTTTTTAAAGTGATCTGGCAACAGTAGGGGTGTTAATTTTTTTTTCAAATTTCATCGGCTTACTTGTTAAATTGTCTAAAAAAGCGTTGCACACCAACTTTGACTCAACTCCAACCAGTGGAAGCTGTGGTCAGTCAAATTGAAATTTCGGTCATTTTTGAAATAATAGTATTTACGGTGACCAATTTTGTCACACAGACATGATCAAAAATCGTGTTCCAGATACGCCCGGACTGGCCGGGATGTCTTTTTCACTTTGTTTTGATCTTGATACAAGCCTTGGGTGATGTTTGGATTAAGGCATCGCCATTAAACGAAAAAGATATAGTACACGGCTACCTGGAAATTGGTTCACTTTAATGAATTAGACATGTCAAAACGACGGTGAGATAATTTTCAAATAGAGTAGGCCTACTTTACGCACTGAAATTAATGACCACGAAAAGAAAATGAACTGACAAGCAGGTAAAATCCAGGTAATATATCTCTCAAGTGATCTATATTCTTGGTCGGTCCAATGTAAATTTCTTCACGATACAATTTGATATTATAAGATATTTTATCATTTGCTCTGTACCACTCCTACAGTACTATCACAGGCGAATTATAAGACTTATGGGCACCGTGACAGATCTTCTTCCTACAAAAGTTATCGTCCTCTATTCATGTCATCCTTCACCTCCATATTCGGATACTATGATATAATTGTATCCATATATCGTGGTGAAACACCAATGACTTTTATGACTCCATGACAAGGGGGTCCTGGTGATATTGAAAGACCAGAAAATGACTAATGTGCTTTCTAAGCTCACTGGGTTACCATTTGGTTTCCCCGAATCTCGCATATGTGAATTATCAGAAATGTTTTTCAAGTCAGAAATACTATTCAGCGTCATAGCCNATTCTGAATNGCAAGCAGTACTANTTTCAACNCCCTGGATCTGTCAATGTNAAACAGCAGAGAAATATTCGAACACTTGAGCTGCTGAGGANTNCAACTGATGTNTCTGAGGATGAGGTTTTGNNAATGGCGACTTTGCAATCAGTAATAACTTTGAATCAAGGCAGAGAGTATGCCCTGTTATCTGGGATAGATTTCGTCAAATCTAAATTTGTTCGACAAAAAATACTTCTAGATATGACTATCACTTGAGAAATATATTTACCTGTATTTTACCNGCTTNTCAGGTCATTTTCNTTTTGTGGTCGNTAATTTTAGTGCGTTAAGTACTCTACTTGAAAATTATCTCACCATNGTTTTAACATGTCTATTTCAATGAAGTGGACCAATTTCCAGGTAATCCATGTCATATAATTTTTTCGTTCACTGGCGATGTCTTCATTCAAACCCCACCCTAGGACCTTGTCAAGATCAAAACAAGTGGAAAAGACACCCTGCCACTTCGGGCATACCTGAAACACGATTTTTGGCCATGTCGGTGTGACGAAATTGGTCACCGTAAATATTATTATTTCAAAATTGACTGAAATTTAAATTTGAGTGACCTCTGCTTCTACTGGTTGGAATTGAATCGAGTTTGCTGTGAAACGTTCTTTTAGGTAACCTGATGATTTGACAGCTAGGCCGATGAAATTTGAAAAAAAAAGTTCAAATGACCTCTTTTTGAGAATTTGTCCTCTTTTTGGAAAATTTTGGTAAAGTGTTCTTAAAAATTCAACTGAGAAATTTGAAATAAGTACTGAAGTAACGCTCCGGCAGGTCTTTTGGGACATGAGCAAGAATGGTGACCTTTTTTTTACTCAACCAACTACAAAATTGGAATAAATTTGCCAATTTTTAAAAATTTTACCACTGTATTGCAAGTCTGAATTTTTTAAATGGTGTTCTCTTTTCAGATTCCCAAAATATGGTAACCCTAATCGACACTCAATTCTAAGAAGGCGAAACAGTGCTTAGTGAGTTCACAGTTTCATGCAAAAACGGACCACAAAATAGTTATCTGCAGAACCTCATATTATAATTATGACACCAAAATATAATTTAAATATATGTGGTCGCACTCCTTTTGCGCTTATGACTCAACATCTCCTTGGCTTCTAGAGAAACCCGAATCACGATGTGAAAATGATGATCTACGTTTCCGGTTAAATCGCTTGTATTCCTCACAACGCTTACACAGGATTGTCAGATTCCGACTAAATCAAATCAAGCATGGCAATTCGCCAACGTATATAGTCAACGTATAGGCCATTCATCGTAATTTCGCCAATTCGGCTCTTTGCGAATAATAAAGGTATTGATGGAATAGAACCAGATGGCCGTGATATAACGTGATTAATATAATGCGTATAAGCTTTATAATCAAGTATTCAAGTGAAAAACAAGGGCATGGATTTTAGTGGAATATTTTGGAATCATTTGACTGGTCCGGCCCGCGAGTGCTCATAAAGTTTGACTCTGACCCGCGACGCCAGTTGAGTTTGACAAACCTGCTTTAGATGAACAAATTACCAGGAATCACGAACTCCGCAACTGCGGTGGATATCTCGGGCATGGAATATATCTTAATTCATGTGGAGGGTACTTGTACTGTGCGGCAGAATTCAATGATAAACGTGCGATTCAATGTAACTAATACTGGATGATAAGTACTACCTTCTTTTGCTGACAAGCTTCTAACGTCTTCCTGAATTCATCTGCTTCTCCAACGTAAAACATGGCATGGATATTGCCAAAAACGGAAATTGCTGTCCCGCGCTCCAAAATTCGGCTGTAATCCTGTACAGGTATCAGGCCATTCACGGCAATATCCAGGAGATCAAACTAAAATGCGAAAAACAGTTATTCCCAGACTTTAAGATAGCCGCCGTAAAGATGACTGGGTTCGAAGTCATATAAAATGATAGGTAAATATCAGTGTTGGGATGACTCGAGTCATGACTTGACTCGAGTCAGACTCGAGTCACCTTTTTCG
>ATSW01000484.1:0-11140 GCA_000444245.1 Botryllus schlosseri
AGCTCCTGGGGAGTGGGGACTCCGCTCCCCAGACCCCTCTTATGTTGTTACCAGCTTAATGTTAGTGCGCCTTATGGACGGAATTACGTGTGTGCGTATGACGCTATAACTCGGCTTTGAAGCTGGCTTAAATGTGGAATTGCTCTAGCTCAGGGCCGCGAGAAGGTTTTGAGTGGCCCGCGAGGTAATTTCCGAAATTATTAATATTATCGAAAATAGATTGCACAGATTGTGAACTTGCAAGGCCAACCAAAAATTTGATCAGTCTGGCTGCAACACTTGAGATGCGATGACTAAAATATCAGTTCCGACGCATTGACAGATCCATGAGCCAGTCACATTTTGGTAATTCTTCGTACACTACAATAAAGCAGAATAATTTGCGATATATTCATCAAAAGTAAAAATTTTCTACACGCTTCGCGCAACATGTTGTCACTCGATTTCTTGCTTTTAATATTGTTACCCTTTTGTGAAAATGAAAGAACGCCTAATGGATCAGATTGAGTCTAACCATAGTGTCCTATATGGTGTCGACACAAGCAGATCTCACGGCTCAGTGAAATTGTATCACGTCACAATTTCCATTTGGCTACAGGCAATTTGACGGTCATTTTTGACTGGCTTGCCGAGCCTTAAATTTGGTGAATCGGGTATCAATCGAAAGCTGACTCCGCACTGATTACGAAAATATAAATTTTATTCCACTCGCGGCCCTGGAACCCCCCCCAATCAGCCTCGAATTTTTCATCGTTATTGAGATTGGCATTGGGACGCAGCAATGCTGTCTGGCGAAACGAGAGAGTTAGTCTCTCGTTTCGCCAGACAGCATTGTTGCGTCTCAATGCCAATCTCCATAACAATGAAAAATTCGAGGCTTATTGTGGGAGTTCCAGGGCCGCGAGCGGAATAAAATTTATATTTTCGTAATCAGTGCAGAATCAGCTTTCGATTGATACCCGTTTCACCAAATTTAATCCTCGGCAAGCCGGTCAAAAATGACCGTCAAATTGCCTGTAGGTCAAATGGAAATTGTGACGTGAATCAATTTCACTGAGCCGTGAGATTTGCTTGTGTCGACACCATATAGGACACTATGATGTTACGCAATGTTCAGGGGATTCACCGTATAGTTCGTTATGGTTTATTAAATCAAGAGATTGAAACTATAAACCAAGAGATTGAAACTGACTTTATCGATAATAATCCAACTTTATGATCTCCGCCCTACATTGGAAGAAATCATCACAATCGCATCGATCACCAGCGTATGTGGCTGCCGAAAGAAAACGTCCTGATCAATGTGATTTTATAAAACTAACATCCGTAGTCCTTACAAATAGGTTTACCATACGTCCTCTTTCTTGACTTTTTTTAGTCAACCAACCACNANNGTCGTCCTCTTTTCAGATTTCCAAAATNTGGTAACCCTATTACTAACCACCACGTTTTGAAAANTTCCTTCGATGATTGCCTGACACGTAACGNACTNGNCTGTANTTGCGTNTATACTGTATACGGCGCGTGACTGTGCCGTGGNCCCGCGTTTGCATTCNCAGAAAATAGTTCATGCCTAATTAATCTTCAGTTTNTGCNNTCTGGATGTTGACAAATAGGTGTCATCGCCGATTTTTAACCGCCGTTTCCGAAAATATTACGCAGAATTGCGATGTNAATGAGCTATTGCATCAATAACTGTCAAATAACCACAATGTCAATCAATGTTGACGATAGCTCCGAGATGACNTGGTTGTCANCGAATGGCATACTTNTTAACACAGCATAAAGACACGCGTGCAGTCTCATCTTTATCGCTTAATAATCGGTTCTACTAATGATTGCACNAAGTGAGGCCAGACGACATCCATCACATTTCAATTTTGATCATAATCGAAATTAGGTGAGACTAAATAGCACACTTCCCGCCATTACCCGCCACAGTAAATCCCCTAAAATACACGTTTGTTGCACGTGAGACAATTGCGAATAACGAATCAATTTCTACGAATTCTCCTGCCATTACACANGTNCCGTTGCTCCTCTCTCTTTAGTCACATTTCGACAAACACGTTTCTGCGCTTCTCGAAATAACTACACAAAATCTACGACGGTCCCTGTCTATTGTATATAAAAGGTTTATGCTTGGCGGTTTTTGTGGCAAAACTATTATTCCTTTTATTGTGAATCCTTAAGCTTTCTGGAATGTAGTGCTGCTATTCANAAATATCTGTTGAACANCCGCTGTATACAACATAACAGTCTATATATACANTTATATAGCAATTAGCAAGTTCACTGAATCGACGTAATTCTCCTGTTTGCTGTTTTGACTTGTCGTGANGTATTTTTAAGTGGATGCCTATCGGAGAAAAACTGCTTCAACCTCTTNCAAGGATAATAATATACTTCACCGCGGTTTTTCATTTCTTTTTTCGGCAGCAAACCCTATAATCGCGAATGTAGTTCTCTTCGTGTTTTTTCTCTCTCTCTCTCTCTCTCTCTCTCTCTCGACGAAATCATTCCACTGCGGAAATTCTTGTCGCTACGCGTGACCTACTCTTTCGAACTCTATTTGGCACTTGCTTACAATATATATGAACAGTCGCATCTTTAACCAAAGTATTTCAACCACAAAACCACCAAACTGTGCCAAGTGTTGTATACAGTTCTTCAAAATATAGACTCACGCAGTGTACGCGTCGTTAATCCCTTTTGGGCGTACGTGCGAGTACATCTACTCATGGCGTAACCGCTATGCATACTGCATCGCTCGCGTTATGTGGAAGGCGATGGTTCATTCCAGCTTGATTTAATGAATTGTTGTTTTTGACGTTTTCCGTGTATTCGAAAGGAAGTCGAATGCTCCGATATTGTTTAAACCATCGCGAGTCTGCACTGTGCATTGTGCCGTAGCACTTGCCAATGATATCCATACCCGTGTTTTCAAGTTCGATTAATCGCCGCGCATGTGATTTTCAAGTCTTTTCGTGTTTTGTTCATCAAGGCTTGCGAATTGCCGCTGAACCAACGCAAGTTTTAACTCCTCACCAACGTCAATTCAGTTTATTGTGAATAAGTTTCCTTCAAAACAACGCATGATTGCGGTACAATGAAAAAATAGGTCTTTATAGGACGTCGTTATGTCTGAACCCTTTTCCCTCTCCCGTTCTAGTTGTTGTCTCCCCGTGTTTTGTGTCCTCAGGGCGGATGCTGTACGCAAGCAGGCGTGCGCCACTGCTCCTGTCATGTTTTGTCAACTGCTACATTTGATTGGTTCACGTAAAGATTGGAATCTTCAAGATACAAGTTTTGCTGCATATCAATCACTGATTGCTGCGAACACTAGAACACGGTAGAAATTATCGCGCAAAAATCGCATGTGGCGGATGAATGTGATGATCTGTTAGCCACGATACCGTCGGTGTACTACCGATGATATGTTTATATGCGGGTACCACGCCTTCGCAATGCACGTCTTGATTTTAATACTGAGGAACTTCTCAAGTCGGTACGCATTAAACTTTAATACCTACGAGAAAACTCACAATCACTGACTCTGTAATGGATGTCATGCGACTCATTCTGAGATCAGGGAATATTGATAGCAAAGGCCCGTATTCCTTAGCAAACGCCGGGGAATGTACTTTTGCCTCGCAATGTTATTTTGACCATCTCGCATTTATCCTCATCAATGAAGACTTCGTAGCATCTGCGATTTCCGAACCTGTGGTTCACTGTACCATTTCGCGTTGATGGCGCGTTCTTTTTTTCTTGGCGACTCGAATAATAGCCCACGATGTAGAACAGAGATGAGCATTCATTTGGATTTGGACACGGAATTTCTACTAATTTACAATTTTCATACTACTTTTGCATGTAATTACCAACATTGTCGGACGGACTTATATTTGGTCATAAAGCGAGGTGAATATTTGATCTGAAATCAGTAACAAAATATGGATATGAAAATAGTGAACCCACCAATCTCTGGGTTTCAGATGCTCTTCTGCGCGGCAGCACGCAGGCTAAGGATACTAATGAACATAATGCTACTGATTAAACCCAACGGTTCATCATGAATATTACGAGTCTTAAAGAAACTTATCCCTGTTTATTATACAATTACGTTGCGATAATGTGGACTTCGGCGATTTCATCGCAATAAACTCATTTTCTCTGTCGCATTTAATTACCTGAATATCGCATGATAAAAAGTAACTTGCTCGCGTTAGAAACGTTACTGACATCCTATATCATCTTGCATTAAAACGACATTCACACGGTCCAGTAATAAACTTCATCTATGCGAACACTGAACAGCGAACACGCAATCGATAACACCGGCACGCGTACGCGTAACTGCCTGACCGGTCGACCTCAATCCCAACACGAGATTGGTAAACCACAACAAACTCGGCCCGCTCGGTGTCGTGATTCACGATAAAATCGCAGATAATACGCACGTAAATATACGCACAATACTGAAATCTTTTAGCGATCGCCGGATTATGCTTTACATTCATTTTTAAGCGAGATCAGTAAACAACTAGACGCGATTGCGTTTTCTCTAGTGCTTTTGGCTTATAACTCTGTGTCGAGTGCCATTTCGCTTTGNAAACAGACTGATACTATCGACTTTCGACTCTCGAATAATCGTGTTTTTATGAATTAGGTTTTGTTTTCGAAGATAAGTACGTCGGTTTGTCTATATTCGCAGCACAGCGTGAGCGTAAGTTCTAGGAAAAAACAACTGCCGCTGTCACAATTGTTTTCCCACCGTAGGCGATATATTCTGATCAATCGAATGCATCCGCCTTGGTTACTGCGTTTGATTATAATTGATTGTAATTATAACGCGCCGTGCCCCGCAATCAACATTCAATCGTGATCAACAGATTGTGAAACTTGAAGACAGAACCTTGAGTGAGAGTCTCCCAACTACTTGATACTTGGTACTTACTTACAAGACGCCTGCCTGCTATATGATATTAAAATTAAAAATCATTGGAAGGAATAGGACTTGGTATATTTTTGTCCTTGATGATTTTGCGGCATACACACAGACTCATGATCTGCGCATATGCATACTATGAGTGCATGATGTGCAATTATACTTATGCCGCTGGATAAAGAAGGTGCAGATATAACCCTGTAAGGATTTCAAAGTCTTGCACCACCCCTCCACGTTATCCCGGAACTGCTGAGCAGTGAGCATGCATGGCATTGCACGCGAATTCAGTCAAAAACACGGAAACACCGGTATGCCATGGCCCGGGAGATCTAAGTAATGGCCAACGAAAAGGCATTGAAACGTGAATTGTTTTCAGATGGACCGCCATCGGCTGGCCAAAGAAACTGGAAGACCAAATGGACGCGACCTACAAGCAGCTGGACGAATTAGAAGAAGTGTTCCACAAACTGCAGCTGTCCGATCAAAACGCGTTCCAGGACAAGATGGATACTTTGCAGGTCAGGGTTTGGAGCTGAGACAGGATTTAACGTGGAAAACATACTTTTTGACACGCACATTTGCATAAAATTTTGCCGACTACTATTTTGGGTTACAAACCAAGTTAGTAGGACAGTGATTCTCAACCTTTTTCACCTTCAGGCACCCTATCCAAGGCATAAATAGTTTGAGTCATTCTAGCGCTAGATTAACTTCATGAGTCTGTCATGAGGCTTCAGCATCTACTAACGTACTTGAGTACTTTTCACATCTTCCATTTTCTACTTGCCTTCGAAATTGCTACCTCTACTTGTAATTGTGTATATTGACAGTGTCACTTCTACTTCTACTTGAGTAGTAGCACTGACTGCATTGACCCCCTCTGTATGTTACTTACCGTCAATATTATCTGATATGAGAACACCACACTGGCACAGATTTCAAACACACCAATACTTTTGATATTCAGATGATGGTGGCTGGATTCGCCGCTCACAACGAGATCCAGAGAGCGCACGAAGTCGCCAATGAAGTGCGCCGTATCAACAAGCAGCTCAAGGACTGCCAGGAAATGGCTCAAGTCTACAATCAGCGGGAGAGGCTCTTCAACATGCCTGTCACAAATGTAACCTACAGTCGCTTTCTGATAACCTCACAACTTACATGTCAAAAGTTTCTTTGATAATAATGATTTCATGTTGCAGCGCGAACTTTACAGGCATGAAAACTGGGCTTGGATTGCCTTGAGTTGTCTATAATGAACATCACTTAATTACAGAAGCAGTCAGTAACAAAGTAATTGTATTTGTTCGAAGTAGGTTTCGCCTACTTGCACTACTGCTTCAAGTGGTTATGTTTGTAGACTACTTTCACTTCTCATTGAGCAATTTTTTGGCAAATTTTTTTCTCGATTTGGATTTCGAGAAGTACAAATTAGTTGTGGGATAAGTTAGCATTACTTTTGTGACTGAAATTACCATAAGAACCGCATGAAATAGCACTTGTATCAAGGTAATATAACTGAACTTATTTTGGAAGATCCTACCAATTTATAGCGTCATTAGCGAATTTATGTTAGTCTTGATAGATAGATACATCTTATAATTTTGAATTTAGTCACCTCCAACTAACTGCTATAAGCATCCGACCCTCGATCAAATCTACTTTTGAAACTACTTACTCTCGTATTTTTCAGAAGTTTAGGTTACTTCTACTTCTACTTGAGTAGAATTCCTGATTTCTTTGACATCCTCTGCTTAATCACTACTTAACGGGACAACTATCAACAAATTTTGTCTGCTACAAAACATTACAGCTCACAACATTAGAACATGGTATGTCATTCGCTTTGACTCAGTTATTTCCGAACCCTTCGGAGGCAGTGATCGCAAGCCCTATTGGGATACGAAACTTTACCAATGCCCGGTTGTGAATCGATTTGCTGGTCTAGCGTTATCCTCACAAGGAGGCTGCATTGCTTATTATTGGAGAGTAGTCTTTCCGGGATTGTGCAATGGCGCCATCTTGTGAGTGTGTGCCTGATTTTCCAGTCATCATTGAGTTCTGACAGTAATTTATTGATGTTACCAAAATTTAGCCTACATAGCTACAGTAAATTAAAGCCACCTTCACTCTCGTGCTCATAAAAGCATTACCGATGCCGGCTTGGTCTGATATCATGGGATTAAGTAAAGTGACTGTGAACTTCGGTCGATATCAATATCAGATGAATTATTATCAGAACCAAATCACACATCCCATATTCAGATTCCATCTAGTAGGTATACACTTTAACCATGCTTCGTCTGTGTATGTTGCTATGTGAATGTATTAGAATTAGCATTGACTCCATTTCATAGGTGTAGAGCAGAGGTCTCAAACACGCAGCCCGCGACGGAATTTTGGAATTTCAAGTAATCAACAATATATTTAAGTGCCATATATCTTATTAGATATAAGAACTTAAAGTTCACACAAAAACTACTATAAAAATCACTGAAATCCCAACAAACATCACTATCACATCTCTTTTAAAAGCTACCATGCGATAGAAGATCAGCTATTATGTCACATTTCTAGTTCATGATGATAAAATATGACCCGTTGATGATTCGCGACTGAAAATTGTGATTTGGTTTGGTGCGACATTCTCGTAAAATTACTCGATTTCGGATTGACTGGGTGATTAAATAAAAATGACTCGAGTTGAGTCGGGTCAAACGCTGAAATCGGAGAAGGACTTGCGACTCGGAATGGTGACTTGATAATCCTATATGAATCTATGCAACTTTCATGGGGAATAGTAATACATCAAAAGGTCGTAGCTTGCGTTGCGTAGGGTATATAGATATTTAATCATGTCAGTATGGCAACCATGGGTATTCTGTTACCCCCGTGACGTATATAGTTGGTTACACGCTGTATGTTGTTTTTTATCTTCATCCATGTTATTATCGGTGGCGAGTAAGGTGGTAGTACGCTCTACAGCTGTAACACCAACGAATTCTTCGCCGATTGGACATTTCTATTCCAGGGGTCCTTAACCAGAATCCGTAGACCCCATCGGGGTACGAAGCACCACATCAGGGAGTAAGAGATGCATTGTAGAATTTGTAGGTCCATATGCTGTGGAATATTTTTTTGGCCAATTTATTTAACTGGAAAATAGTATTCGCGCTGCGCGCGATTTTGTGAATGAGCATTCTGATTTAAATAGGTACCATCAGAAATTGTGTTGAAAATGGACAGGGGCTACGAGAAATCTTATTGGAAGCACAAGGGGTACGATCACTTAAAAGGTTAAGAAGCAATGCTATTACTATGGCTCAATAATGAGTGTATTTAGGTTGTTATTGATATATCGAAGGCAAAATCTTATGCTTATATAATTTGTGTTTGGCAATGACAGTAACAATAGCCTATAATTACCACGACGATATCAAAACCATAGGATTAGGCCACACCGCTCAAATGCTCTGATATCAGATCAATCTTCAGTAGATTTTAAAATAGTCTACATAAAGTTGTTGCTCGTCATAGGTCCACTAGTTGCAATATTATAACCCGACAGTTTTACGATGTCATGAATGCATCCTCTCACATGATGTCTATAACTCGTTAATTAAAAAAATTCTGCCCGGCACAAAAACAATTTTATTCAAATATTTGAAAATGTGCTTTTTTTTCCGTGTCAAAAAGCGTTAATAGTACAATAGTAAATTACATTTCCACGATGTTTGTGGAATGCCTGTCTGCAAGGTCCCGTCAAATAAGGCCATTAAATATCCCTATCATTGATGCTGCGGCCCGCGGCGTCATCAAAACTAGGAAATTGGCCCGCGAGCACATTTGAGTTTGAGTCCTCTGGTGTAGAGGGTTGAGACAAAATTTTCATTGAATTCTGTAACATTTGCTCTCATCAGAGCAAGTGTTGTTTCAAGTTGAAACTAAGATGAAATTATTTTCTTGACATGGAATATAACCAATTATTTTTTGTCGAAACCCGCCCTATTATTGCACTTACACCCAATCTAGACATCTCTACACCTATGCCTTCATCAGTAGATCTAAACCAATGCCAATGATATCACGATAACATTGTGCATCTTGCTAACATTGCTGATTAGTACGTTAGCATTCCGTAGCCTACGTTCATTCTATGAAGATCACAGGTATCACATGTGGCACTCCACCTAACCTACTGTGCAGTTACTCTGTCAAGTTGCAACACAAGTAACAATGATGGAACGAATCCAAATCTTGCATAACGTTTGCTACAATCCACCATGACACTTTGATTTGTGTCAAATCTAACTCTGGGACTCGTCTTATCACGGATATGATATGATATGCATCCACCTTGTTACTGATTGTTACGTGTAGCTTATCATGTTCTACTCTATTTTTAAGTTACTTATTCTTCTACTTCATCAGAAGCTCTAGCTACTTGGCCACCACTGGAATTGTAGTAGTAGAGCCTATGTCTCATAGTGGTCTTTTGTTTTCATGTATTTCATCAACTTCACGCATGATCTCCATCATCAACATCATCCGCTAACCCTATCACCGCACACAGTACGATAAGCTGGCCAAGCTAATGAAAGATTTCCAACCGTTCCGCGACTTGTGGACGACTACTTCCGATTGGCTCAGATGGCATGAGTCGTGGATGAATGACCCGCTCACCTCCATCGACCCTGAGCAGCTCGAGAAAAGCGTCAACGAAAGCTTCAGGGTACTGCACAAGTGCGGCAAGCAGTTCAAGGACATACCCGGTTTGAGTTTTGGATTATATAGACTAATTTTGAAATGACTTGACTTGACTCGAGTAAAAATTTACAGTGACTCAAAATGAGTTGTGATTCGAAGGTAGCGACTTGATCCTGACACTGGTATTTACCTAATGTATGTTTTGCAAATATTGAAGCTACAGACGTCAATGTGCCACGACTGCATTATATCACCGTGTTCTGTGCTCAAAATGACCATTGCCACCATATAATAAATCATGGGTTTTGTTTCTCAACCGTGCTTGCAGTTTGTGCCAGATTCCATTTTGCTGAAGTTCAGTATCAACGCTTCATGGCAGCAATTTTTTGTATGTTTTAATCTTTCCATATTACCTTGAAAATCGTTATACACAATCTATTACTAGTATTAGCTTTTATATCTTAATAGATGGGATTCGAAAAGGGAATGACTCTTCTCTGTAAATATAGTCTGAATATTGATAATCTCGTGGTGCATTTTCGTAGTTGAAAACACGAATGTGAACCTTTTAATTTACTTTGATATGACAAAGAAATTTGTTATCTTTCACAAGTTAATGTTTAGCTCAGGTTAAGTATCATTATAAAAAGTTCAATTCCCATGAAAATTGCAATAGATCATTTTGGTGCACAGCTAAGTCATATAAAAAGATGTAGCAAGGACTCGATTTTTCCAATCGATACTATAATCGATTGTCAACGTCGCTTGAACAAGGAGAAATGAAATGCCAATGCTTGCAAGCTGGTTAACACTTCCTTTCTTGCAAACATAACAGGAGTACAGCAGGTTGCTATGCAGATGAAAGGAAGGGTGGAAGACTTCAAGCCGTTTATTCCGCTCATACAGGGTTTGAGAAATCCTGGTATGAGGATTCGACATTGGGACTTGCTCTCAAAGGAGCTTGGCTTCCCCGTACAGCCAAAGGTTTGTAGATGGCTGATTGAGTTTTATTCTGCGCTGGAGAATTGGTCGTTGCTAACCATTGTTGCTGTAATAATTTTAGCAAGGGTTGAATCTGGCATCAATGATAAGTTTAATAAATGGATGTAAATTGCACTTGCCATTAACACAACCTAAATAGACCCCTATTAGTATCCTACAGCATACACCTGAATTACTCGCGGCAATGACTGGTGCTGAGGGCGAATTTCACTCTGATTTTATTGTTGTACCAATATGAAATGACATAATACTCACTAGCGATGGATCTTGTGTAGCTTAAATGCGATAAAATAACAATGGTAGTCATTGATCTGAGTCAACTTGCAGCCAATTTCCATTTCTTTTGATTTGAGGTCAAAACCCTAAGTCATGTGAGGGATTTCACCTTTTCCAAAAAAACTATTTCGTGAATTCAGTCCCTCAATTTATCTTATGATTGTGAAACTACTCGGAAAATTTACATCTGAGTCGGAGACACGC
>ATSW01000485.1:0-17225 GCA_000444245.1 Botryllus schlosseri
TACTGACGGCCACTACCGACGAGGGTCAGTTGAAAAGCTTATAGTGAATAAATTGCGAATATGAATGTGTTGTTCGTTGCAATATTCAAATTCTGTACCACNAGGAACCTATTTAAATAAATAAGCGTTTAGGTGCGAGTCAATACCGTGCCACGATACACCAAAAGACATATATGCCAAGGGTGTCAAACTCAAAGTACGTCGCGGGCCGGACCATTTAAATGATTGAAATTCCATACCCTTGTTTATTGCTTGAATACTCAATTGTCGGGCCTATACAATAATATATTACATTATGTTGGATCACAGGGTTCTACTCAACACCTTTATTTGCTAACAATGGNATTTGCAAAATTAAGATTATGGCCGGCTTCAAGGACGATATACCTCATGTGTACGCGTTATGAGTAATACGAGAGATATATTAATGCTGGTTCATTACTATTATATCGCGATCGTGTTTNTGCATATGCAGAGNTGCTGTTAAGTCATGAGCGAGATTGGGAGTGCGTCCACTGATATTTGAATTATAGTTTTCTGTAACAATAATATTCTCCATGTAACTTGCATATACCGGTTTCTCACTATGGCGCAAAGCAACAACAATTGACCTCCACTTATGTGATTGTCGATGAATCCTGATACCGTGTATACCAGGGTTGGGCAATTATTTTCCTCCGCGGGCCAAATGAGAAGTAGAAAATACGTTGGCGGGCCGAGTGAAAATTTTTAGCGATATTCTCCAGCGTATTTTAATTTTTAATTTTATTTCTAAATTACATTGTTAATAAATGCTGCTCCGTGAATGTGTTCATGTCGGGTAATGAGAAAGTGACGGTTATTTAAAATATATTTATTTGCCGTCATGATTCGAAACAAATGTTGAACATGAAACATTTTTAACTCTCTTCAAACCCCTATCCACGTTCTTCCATTAGGACTATATCACAGTGGTTCTCAAACTAGTTTAGGCACACATCCCTTCATGATAGTGAAAAATTACGCGCCTCCTTATCATGATATCACACAAAATAATAAAAAGTGCAACCAGAATGCGAGCAATCCCTGCGGAGAGTTTGATGGCATGGAAGTTTTTGACAGATGACGAGTGAGATATGAAATATCAAAGTCGGACAACATACAGAGGAACAACTGTAAGCTGAGGGTAAATCGCGCTGAGCGCGAAAAAACTTTTCAATAAACTTGAGCTTCGCGCCGAATTCTGATGTCTCATGCCCCCAAATTCGAGAACCACTGCACCGAAATGTAGGCCTATATGCAATTGCACAAAGCTTATTTTCCTAGTCGCTGCCTTACCGAGCCGTGTTCAGCTTAAATAGCCTTGAGGTTGAGTGAAGCTTGCAGTTTTTCTGAACTTTGCCCTCCATTGACCCAGTGTTTCGTGTTTTTGTCAACATTAATTAAGTCCTCAATCTCGGTGACATGCCGGCAAAAACTGAAGAACGGGCTTACCCCTCACTCCAATATACAAATATTTAGTGGTCTAAAGTCTAAATCTTCTTTGAAATTCAGTTTTCGGTAGTTGTTTTTTGGCATGCCCGGTAATCCTTTATGGGTGATAGATATGATGAGTCATATAGTAATCGCGAGCACTGATTGACTTGTTCTATGAATTAGTGATTTGGAAACGTATCACGTAACAATTTGAAACACATACCGTATAATGCGTACTGTGACAATGGCAACAAAGAAGGTTTGAACTAAACTGTATGGAAAGAGTGATTTCTTGTGACTTTAATTGCTACTCATACTATTCCGCATTGCTTTTATTTTGAATCTAGATTACGCATGTGGGGTACGTGGGCACCGTAATCGTGGCATAATATTGAACGGCTTCAAGGTAAACGAATTTCCTGTTGAGTTGATACAGCCTGTGGTTTTATTCATTCAGATAGCAAGTTTTATGTTTTGAATTCCAAGCAACCTCTCGCGGACCGCACAGAATAGTTTCGCGGGCCGCATTTTGCCCAGCTCTGGTATATACTGTATTTGTATTCGTTTTCCAAGATTATTTGGTGTTACATTCGAGTGCGTGCTTTATTTGTCTGTTTAGAAATGGACCTAAAAGATAGGCGAAGGCGTATTTTTCAGGCGAAGGCGTATTTTTCTGACAAGACAACAAAACTGTAAATGTCGAGTATTACTCTGAACAGCGANCGATCGCGAAAAAGGAACAACCACGACTGCGGGGAACATAATCGATTCAATGAGAATCTCAATTGCATGCGTTATCATTTCAAATGAATGGAATAGTCACTTGTGCGTTATGAATGTACGTACAATGGCAACCCTATCTCATGACAGCTTTATCCAAATTGTTCCCTCAGTCATTACTAGGGCCATTTAAAGTCATTAAAGTCATATTATCTTCTATGCATCAGTAAGTCGTGAAATCAATTTTAACGCGAAAACCACGTCCCTATGGNGTATATTAAGAAAGTTATAAAGTCATATAAAGTCATATTTTCCTTGTTAGGTCATATTTGAGTTATAAAGTCATATTGTTGTATACTTTAAATAAAAAGTGCCAATTTAGGCGGCGAAGCAATTAAGCGCTAAGAAAGTAGGGCAATTTCTGATTGAATGAAGGCAAGCTGTAAAATTAGCCTACATCACATTACAGTCACAGACCTATGAGGTCACACATTGCATTATGAGGTCACACATTGCATTGTGTTACTACACAATCTGTTTTACTTCTGTGCACTGAAGTAGGACGTCATTTGAAGTTCAGTCAGTGGGTAGGCAGGCTAAAAAGCTCTATCTTGGTCTAGTTATATACAAATACATTTGGATTTGAATAAAATAGTATTTACGATGGGCACCACGATAATAAATAATTGAAGAATATTGGTCACCGAAATATGCCTCCACTACAACAATATTTCAAACTTGATACAGAAAATGGAAAGTTGTACGTACACCATCAGAGAGGCTAATGCTGATCTAAATGCCCTTGATTTCAGAAAAGATCCGCTTGAGCTCAAAAATTACATTAAGAAGCGAGTGGACAAAAACAATGTGAAACAAATTATGGAGCTACAAAGGCAAGACATTTCACCAGCGCTGTATGCAAAACTGCAGAAGTGTCAACCCACATCAGCGTCTGTGGAGCGCTCATTTTCCTTACTAAAGTCATTTTACGTCCAAATTGTCACTTTAAAGACTCCAACATTCCACACAACATGAAACTGTACTACAACAGTGGTTTAAAATAAATATGGATGCGTATTACTGCTATGTTGTGTATGTTTTACTCGTCAGTTCCATGAGTGACGTTGGTTACAAGTAAAAATACAATATTTTCTCATAAAGTCATATTTTCCATAAAATAAAGTCATATAATTGATTTTTTAAGGTCATATATAAATGGCCCTAGTCATTACCAAGAAAAACAGTAAAGCATGCGCCATCTAGCGTGTAAAGATATGGCTCATAATTATTGAAGCCACTTGAACAAACATGAATTGCCCGTAGTAACATAACTCCCCAAAAACGTTATAAAACTACAAAGAACTTTTTCCAAATTAAGTAAATCATGTTAGGTTCAGTATAGTCGCTCCTCGTCTGCGGAATCCTCGGTAAATTCAGTGCTTCACTAATCTTAATCTATATGAATGGATCGCTACATATATATTACACGTAAAGATTGAGCAATCAGGCTGCATTCCTCGGCTTCATTTATTCTGTTCACACAACCAGCGTTAATATTGAAAGCACATACAACAGACTCATTCTAATCAAAAATATTTTTCACGAATATTATGACACTTAACTCGAACAGTGATAACATAGTGTGCTCATCGTGTCTGTTGTGGTCTTGGATTTAGAATGAAAACATACGCCTTTAAGAACTTTATTTTCAAAGCGGTAGAATACATTGGACTATATAGTTAATAATAGGGAACATTATCCAAGGCTTACGAATTTTAAAATTGAAATACTATACGCTTCACTGTAAGGAATATATGTCTTGTATATACGGTTGTTATGCCATCATGTCGCGTCGACAAGGTTCCCCTAGGCGTCTTATCTTGTGGAGAGCTGCAGCAGTGGCGAGAAATAGAGGATGACCACTACATGTTATTTAAAGATGGTGGGGAATTTTCGGCCAAACCTAAAAATAATGTTAGATTACATTTAATAAACTGTATTTGGAGACGACGATTGATTAACTTTATTTAGGCAACAGCTTTCACGTTTGTTCCATCATGGTGAGTTACTGTTGCCAATCCAAGCTCATAAACAAAAACCTGCAATACCAATAAAGGGCGATAGAGACCGCATAATATAAATATGAGACGCACCTATCCAAGATGTAATTTCTATTTAGCTTTTGGGAGTTGCGTGTGGAAGTTGCGAAAAAACAAAACCGCTTCAGGAAGTAACACAAGCATAGAAGAGCTACTCAAAAAGTAAACATACTTCGATTTCAGCAGCCTCGGAGATAAAAATAATCTACAATTGAAAGTGAATACATGTATAAATCTCAATGTCGTCCCAGCGTGCTTACTGCTTATACTATCATGTGCACCATTTAAAGTTCTGGTGTCGGGGCACAAAGATAAAACTAACTGCTAATTACTCTGGAACCATCTATATTCCAGCATTCACCTTGCCACAAGAGTTTCCATCATCCAATGTCCGTTAGTGGGACTATATATCGGAAATGTCTCGGTACGGTCGTATCGCATTCACGTAATAGTTAAGAAGTTGCGTAAGAATTGCTAAATAAAGCATCACACACCTTGGTTTTGATAGATGCATCAACATTAATCACCAGCGGATGATAACCCTGTCGATACCATTGATACATTCGAGAATCGTCTCTTGACGGGCCCGTAGATTTGTTCAAGTTCGCCTGTTCTGACGACAGTCGCGTAGAAAATGAAAATTCCCTGTATACGTAAATTCAATTCGTGATGCAGTTGGAGAATTGTAAATCTCGCTATGAAATGATAACCTGAGTAACATCTTAGTAAAAAGTGTGGTACGGCAAACCTATTTGAGCGCGTATCATTGCATAGGTGCGCTTAATATGAAAACAAAAATGAGTACTTTAATACTAGACATACATAATTTTCATACTCACTAACAACTGCTTCATGCAGTCTCTGCTATCATGTGGCTACATGTGCAACGTAGGGCTAAGTTCCGCACCTACTATCGGTTGAGGATTTGGGCCTGCCCTGCCCAAAGTACACTCAAAACACCACGAATACTAAATAAACAATATTTGCTATCCTCATATCGGCAATGATCAACAGTCCGCCTACGTTGTTGGCATTACTCATTGTAGAGATTTAATTCCGAAGAAAGCACTTACTTGAAAGGAATTGGTAATGGTGAATAGCCAGCTCATCGTAGTTAGAAAAGTCGGGTCGTCCGATAGCAGCATAACGTACGCAAAGATCCAAGACAGACCCATTGTCGTGGCTAGGCAGACGGAGGTGACAACGTTCTGCGTCATTGTTCTTTTTGCTTTTGTCGATTGAATCTGATGACAGTTAAGCAGAGTTTTCCACAAACAAATAGCCTATACATTTATTGACTACCGTAATCTCCCATTATAAACGTTTATAATTGAACCAACTATAAGCACATACCTGCGCCCTTAAGCAGCTGATTTGCGGGATCACTTTGATAAATACCACCACATTGAACAGCAGCAGCACAGCAACAGGCAGTAAAAATCCAAAATACAAGGAATAGTGCCGGAGCCAACAAACATTTTGTGCTCTGTACGAAGACACTGCTGTGCCATTACCTAAAACATAATGTTCACGGATAATTATCCACAGATCATATATATTTATTCCTTGAATAAATGTAGACATACCTGAAATGTTGCCATCAACGTGTCCAAGAGCTATGCTTGCATTCAGAAGCACTATCATGAAAGGGACACCATACGCAAAACATGCGGCGTAACGCAGTTTGAAGCTTTGTCCCACTGAATGCAAGACCTAAAAGACATAAACTGCATGCAATATGGCATTCCCGAATAATACGACAGTCCGATAGCTTAACAGAACCAAATTGTTAGATTATTAACATTTCGGTATTTACATGAAAAGAGGGGAATAATGCTTACTTTCATCTTTCTGTCGTGTGGATACATTTTTCAGCTGGATTTGAGGATGTTTGCAAACAAATTAAACGTCATAAATCCGTTATTATGCCACAAATTGCGAACGTCTAATGCTAATCCAAAAGAAGTTAAGTAGCCTATGCTACAATAATTGACATCAACTCTCCCTACCTGAGCAACGTCTTTGTAAATTTTGTAACTGTACACAGATGTCCAAAACCATGCCGCCAAGAAGAGAAAATGCATGAATAACGCCAGAATGGTACAGTTGACAGTGTTCACCTAGAACACACAATGATGGATAATACAGGAAATTCATTTTTAATGGAATTTACATACCGACAAAGCTTGAAGATACAAATTTGGCCGTAAAAATATTTTTTAGGTTGCTCGCTATGTGCGTTATTAGAATTTGTTGAGATTTCGGCCGCGGAAACCGCGCAATATTCTATATCAGTGAAATAAAACTTGAGGGGGTCCGTGACGACAAAAAAAGGTTGAGAATTACTGTATTATCATGGCAAACAAAAGGTTTTCTCCTGGCATTTCATCTTGCCCTGTTTTGTACTGTGGCACGGAAAATGCCAGACACATATATGTAAGAAATTCTAGAATTTTGAGACATAACCATTCTAGTAAGCAGTGCAAGTAGCCTAAACCTACCCGAATACTCCGAAAAAGCAGACGTAATTTGTTATTGACCACCTCCATAAATATCATCTGAGAAAGGCATGAGACGATGAAGGCAGGGAACTCCGGATATAATGACCAAAACGTAAAAAAACGTATTGCTCTTTTCAACTTTCAAATTGTGTACCACGTGAACTGATACATACACTTGCTTTAATCAGATCGTGTTTTTTTTCACAGTGGGACATACTGTATTGTTGATGGATGACTTACAGCAATCAGATTTCAATGCTNAAAGTTNCATCAAAATACTTGTGAACGATGATGGAACTATAAACTGAAATGATNGTATTGTGATTGTGGAGGCTACCTGCGAGCTGATGCCAGATGTGAACATGATCAAAGCAGCGGCGAAACAGAGACATATGTTTCCGAGAATCTTCATCTGGTATTTCCTCCGAAACCTCCTNTTAAAATATATGATTGAACGAGTTATTTGTAAACGGGCTCTAATGACATCNGATCAAATATTATTGGCTAAAATACAACNTGCATCNGTNGCAGTAGATATAAATAAGGAGCATGATTGTTGGAGTAACGAAAGTATAATATAATCAGCAAATATGTGATGAATTGNGGATTNCGATTCNGCTCNAATGGGAGCGTTTAGGCAGATTCGGCTANGATTTCAGTTTAGGATTCGGATTNNGGAGTAAGTTTGTTCTTCGTCNGATTTGATATTCGTCGCATTACTGATATTTTCCAAAANTNANANTAATGTGAAATAGTGAAGCTCTTACTCTGAAAAACAAATAATAACAAGAGTGCATAGCAGGCCGCATATAGATATTCCCGCACCAATGTAAGTCACCAGGCTGAGTGCAACGTCCACGGTCAGCTCAGTTCGACTCTGTAAATATCAATATTATATTAAGTCACATATTGTGAATTCTTTGAATTGATATTAGCTTTATTTCTACGACGTATTTCACCGTAGCTTAAAGCTTACACCACTTGTTTCGAAAACCGGAGATCTCGATCTCGAATAACCCAGCTTCTGGAGAGCAAAACCAATGACGTATGCAAAAGGTTTAAGCTATTCTTATAATTTGACCATAAAAATACAATAACAGAAGGTTTACAGATTTATATTTCCTCTGACAAGTCTATAGTCTTACTCGAGGGTGGGCGAAGTACAGCTTCAAAAAGTCTCAATAAACGATGCAAAAATATTGATGAAATGCGTACTTAAAATCAAATTACTGTGAGTACTTGATTAAACCTTTTCTTAACATATTTCAACATGACAATGATATGTTATATTCTTACCATAGTATTTATTTTTTATTTCATTAACGGCGTCATAGCGCGATCTCGAGGCTGATGCATTTTGAAAGGTTTCAATTGCTAGACATCACAGACAGTGAAACGTGAATGACAGTCAGTCATCCCTAATTTTGACAATGAGTACAGCCCTCTTATAAATTTTCGTCGATGTTGCTGACGCGTGTACATTATCATCAAATGAATGTTTGGTTTGTTTTTAAATATAAATATTAGGGGTGGTGTTAACGTGAGGTTCACGATCCCGTTTTGTGTGTGAACCTCAGAGATTCACGTCACAAACGAACCATGATAGGTTCTGCATCTGCGCTGTGAACCTTTTTCATATGTCACAATTTTCACTTCATTATAACTTCTTTGGTTGAAATTTACTGCATTTCAACTACAGGCCACTCTATGAATGGCGCTGGAAGCATAAAAAATCAACACTAAACGAGCATGGACCTTGACCATCTCAAAAATTTCGCTTGCTTCTCTACCAAAGTTTGCTCGAAATACAGAGCTTTCCGTTTGCAAATATTTAGTGACTCTCTGTGAGCTTGAAACCCGTTTTACATTCTGCTCAATATCAACGTAGCAGTACTCAGCCGAATACATTGTCCGATCTGGCCTAGACCGTTAAGGCGTGAGCTTATATTTCCTTGAAGGTGCTCGTCGAAATTGTTGGCATAGCGACGGAAGATATTGATTTTCCGGGATTAATATATCAATTGATTGCTCCATTTGATACTTGGTACATCTGTGGACGTTTAAAACGTCAATATGTACTTCGGCATTGTGGCATTATGTGGCCCGAGTCGTCGCTAGGTATCGCAAGGCTATCACTTCACCGAAATGTAGAGTTGGAATTAGCAATATGACATCACGTGACGTCATGAGGCTCACGTTCGCGTTCACACGAACCTGAACCTTTCAGAGGCTCACACCATCACTAATAAATATACATATATATATTATTTTTATGTCGTCGGTCACTATATAATCGAATAGCGATATCTAATGTTGGCTTACTAGTCCGATTTTGTATAGTGAGGCCCGCGAACGGACTCAAATGTTGAATGCGACCCGTGAGCTAAAAAGTTTTCGCATCCCCAGTCAAACTTATAGCAACAGATAGTGTTTAGTTCAACTATGCATGATAACGATATAGTTCCCACAACAATTTATTNTATGCATATCGTATAATCACCTCAGTAAATANACACAGACCTACCTTCAGTCGATGAATTTCTTTCAAATTAAGATATTTTTAACAAGATAAAGCCGAACTTGGTTAGCACGTACTTTTNCATGAAAAACTTACCACGAGTATCGCAAAATTAGTCAAGTGATCACATTGACAGGTNGCGGGTGATCCGGGTACCANNGCACAGCCTTCATTCGACCAATCGCTGATTTCGAAATCCCAAAACACGCAATCAAGAACTGTTTCAAGTCTCTGTTGGAAAAGGGTTCGTATCGTATCTAAANATTNTGAAATTCAAAATCAACGCACAGTTTTAGATTATATTCGTTGCNACCACTGACATAGCCAAGAGAAGNNCGGANGGATATGTCTATTGTGACATCGTTCTCGCTCANTATNGATGGATATGTAACGTCGCATCATTCTTNAAAATATTTCACTCTTCTCATATTTCCGCGCAGTCCTTCCCGGCTTTTTANATTGCTACGCCTATGGCTATAATCTATACAAAACGNACCTTGAAATTGCCGATTCGAGTNAACCCTGGCTCCTCATCGATCATATTGCTTCTGATNACGACAGAATCATTCAAGGANATTCCGTCTACGGCATGCGTCGAATTTCCNATACTGCTGGATATNACCTGTTCAACATATNNAGTCTTGATGTGATATTGCCATGTAACATTTGGTCTGAAGAAAGTATTCCATGGNAAGGACATANTTACTCCATANATATATATATAAAACGCNGNGAACTCAAAGAATCTTCATTATCTCTCGCATANTTGGCAACTGCTGNNATATCCCATTAAAAGCNACATCAAAACCTCCATTCAATATGACGACAAGGGGGCGCGACATTTTTCANTATCATGAAGGNNGGCGTGTATAAAAAAAAAGTTTGAGAACCGCTGATTTAGAAAGTATAACTNTNNTCATAAGGNCTGCGNCTTGCATTNAAATTGNACNTTNAAACGATTCACCAANCCTCAGTCGATTTCGATNAGAACAGCAAATTCTATCAATTCTCATCTTACCCAGTCCGTAGTTCTATTAGAAGGAAAAAGAGTGCTTGTCCGAAACGCAACAGATACGATTCGCAAACTCGACATGTCAGTTCGGACTTGGTTGAGTGCATCCACAGGTATGACGATCATTATCGGATATAGCGGAACGTATGAAGTGCGATTTTCGTAAAAGCTTGCGTTGAAGATATAAGGCGACGAAGCATCGGAATTGTCGACAACCTGCGTAAAACACAAGGAATTCAAATCAATGTCTTATATATCTTCTACGAGATATCATAACCACTGCAATATCTTGTTGCATATGCTTCCCAAGATATGTTTAGAAACTGCGAATCTATGCAAATAGTACAAAGTTTGAAAGTTAGTTATCGAGACAGTCCATTGGCATCTAATTTTCTATCTCACACAGCAAATGTGCTGAAATATACTCTGAGTTGGACATTGGCCGCTGGTAGTCTTCTATCACAAGCAAAGCACACGCTACTTGATTTACCTCCACATTTATGTCGGGTGTAAATATCGAGGTTCTGGACGAATTAGCACGGATCAGTTTTCTTGATATCTTCGCCAGGGATCGAACCAAGTTTTGTTTTTCTTTCCCGAAATCCGTAGCTGTAGAAGCGTAAAATTGAAAAACAATGATGCAATTTTCTATTGGGGGACGTAGTCACTCAAATTGAATAATATCAGAAATTATAACAGTAATATCAGTATTGTCAGAAAATGACACTAAAATGCAATGAACATTATTAATGGAAAGACACATTGTACATAATATGTTTTAGTTTCATTTTACTGGTATAGGTTATGAAACTACTGATTATCACGAATGCAGCTAATTTCAGTTACTCATTCGAATGTGTCATTTAAATCGTTTGAGTGAGAAATCGTCTGGTGGACATAACAGTGTTTTCTCACATGCTCACAGTGAAAAGTCTTTGAGTTAGAGCGACAGATTCGCTCACTCCGTCTGTTGAATACTTTATTTAGACCTTAGTAGGCCTTCGTCTTTGCTAGTGATCTGCAGCGTATTACAGCCAGGAGGTTTTCACGACGGATGTCATTTCGAGTGCCGCCCTACCCCGGGCTGCGGCCGGCGGACCGGTACTGGAATGGATTCTCGTTTGCAAGGGATGGGTTTCAGTATGACAATCGCTGATGGGATTCGAACAAGGGGTTGCAAGGGCGTCACATGAAATTGACATTAAAATTTCATTCAGCCAAATTCGTTTTGGTCAATAGTTTACCTTTAACATCAACTTGAATTATTTGCCAAACAACGAAAGGCTTTGCCATTTATAACTAAAATGGGTCATCATACAGTTCAGTGACCACCGTTCTATTAACATTTAATACTATAGTTATCCTATACTCACGCGCCACAGCTGCTCCTCTGTAATGTTCTACAAGATGACTGCAAACAGCCGTTGCCTCTCCGACTTGCTCTTCAGAAAACTAAGCATAGTAAACAAAGCGTTAAAAGACAGAACACATAACATTACACCCGTTAGATAAACTGCCGAAGCATATAAAAGACGTACTGGACGCAAGTTTAATATTTACGCTTGTTGAACCAATCAATTTAGATCAGTTTAAAACATCACAAGATTCAGATAGAGTGAAAGATAGAAGTTCGAAATAATTCTTGGAATAGTCATTAATTCATACATGAAAAAATAAGCGATGAAAAAGATGTGACATGTGTCGGTAGGCGAAATCGATATGCCGTGGTCGGGTAATCTCAAGCAGGCAAGTATTCATTCAATGCAATCTGCTTGTATTTCGTCTTAAATGTGAACAGTGGACATGCTCGATGTCTTTCGCTGACAACGTACAGCCAATAACGAACCTTGGTATCAATATCAGATATGTTGACGAGATAATCAGCGATATCCTGGACATCTTCGTCGTCAAGCGCAGCAATATTGGCGGTCGCGAACTCCAGCATCGAGAGTGTTGAATTGGTGTAAGGCTGAAACATGACAGAATAATAAGGGTGCAAACCCCTGAAAGGTTCAGGTTCGTGTGAACGCGATCCTTTTTGAAAGGTTTTGTGCGAACGCGAACGTAAACCTTTGGACGTCATGTGACGTCATATTGCCTTTTTAAACGTCACAAAATTTATCAACAGGAGCGATAAATGCTATAATAAAATCAACATATTCCGTCGCTTTGCCAGCAATTACGACGAGGACTTACAAGGGAACAAAAAAGTCCGTCAGGCGAAAAGCGCCAAATATTTTTGTTTAATAAACAACAACAACAACTGAACATAAGCTTGTGCCTTAACGGTCTAGCCCAGACCGGACCATGTATTCGGCGTCTGACTATTGCTACACTGGTAGTGGGCAGAGTGTAAAAGCGTTTCTATGCTTGCAACCGATATTACCCCATAAACAAATTATACAGTAGAATACACCCCAATCGCACGAATTTGGTTTTTATGGTACAATAAACATATCAAATTAAGAGACATCCCGTACGCCTGCTAGATTTTTTCCACATTAGACAACAATTTATTCTTAATATCAATTTTACTGATTGTTTGAATAAGCATCATTCGATGACTTCTCAAATTTAGACTTTTTCGTTCTTAATGTTGTGTTGTTACGGGTCAAGCTCACAGCAGAGAGTCACTAAATATCCACAAACGGAAAGCTAAATATTTCGAGCGACCTTTTGTAACAAAGCAAGTAAAATATTTGAGATTAGCAAGGTGCATGCTCGTTTAGTGATGATTTTTTTTGCTGCCAGCGCCATGCATAGAGTGGTCCGAAGTTGAAATGCAAAGAATTTCAACCAAAGATGTTATAATGACATGAGTAATTGTAATATATGAAAAAAGGTTCACAGTGCAGAATGGTTCGTGTTTGTGTACGTGAACCTCTAAATTTCTAAGGTTCACAAACATCACGCGAACGTGAACCTCACGTTAACAACATCCCTTATTACTACTATTAAATAATTTTCCGGCATCAGAAATCGTTGAAATTCAAAAGTAGCACTTAAATTCAGACCAGATGCACGCAAAGAAGCATAAATACAATTCAGTCTCTCACCTCGTAAATGATGGCGTCTACCGATTTACATTCAGCTTTCTTCAAGGATTCAAGTTGATAAACTGCTCCCGATGAGCATACTATCGAGGCCGCAGGTAGATTTTTGTTGTCTAAGAACAAACTCCAGCTTCATAGCTATATTTTAACATGTCGCAAAATGCAGTATCATATGGATTGACAATATCATGATATTCCATCTGCTTTATTGCAGCGAGCTTTCAGTTGATAAAGAAGTGATATCCACTGCAGAGATCAAGGTTAAATGAATGATGCTCACTTGTACAGCGGTCCTCTGAATAAGACACAATACCAGGCTGTGTCGGTACAAACGTGTAGTTCTTTATGAGCTGTGTGACATCACAAAATACTGGAAATATAGAAACTTGTCGTGAGAAATACGTAGGTTAGTAATCTATAAATACACACCGCCATTTTAGAGAACTGCTATGAGGTATGTCCAACATACATAACTCTTGTTCGTTACAGACGAGGTCCGTTACGATATGCTTTTTACAAGGAGTATTCAAGTGGATTCTGCCGGCCTGTACTACTTAAGTTTTCAGTCTACTTACACTCCTACCTCGATGATTAGTTTTGTATAATTTAGGGTTTAGTTTGGTTAGATTTGCATCACTGGCAAGTCTGAAATTGCCATATACACCTTAAATGTAGCATCCGTATCGCGGAAACAGCATATTATAGGCAAATTCCGCACCTACCTTATGGAATTACTAGCCGTTCTGCGCAGACCGCGAAGATATAAAGCCTTGCAATTATGACAGCTGTCATCAGCTACTAAGTCTACTCACGTTCCTAAATGTAATATCATTTATTTCCAACTTCTATTTGAAATTGAGCATATGTCACGGAATTACTACTACAAGTACTAATTTATCATCAGTGATTACTTTGACGACCTATTTAGTTTTATTCATCAATAACAAATCTATTTTTGAGTAAATTAGAGTCAAAACTCTAAACTAACATGGTTGAGAAGGCGACGAGGTCAGTACGTTCGTGCTATTTCGATCAATAGTTGCATTCGCTGTCGTTGAATTAGATTCCTCACTGTTTGCCATTGACATCGGAGTGAAAACACTTGTAGCATTTTCTGGCAGCGAGGTCACGTTCTGCACGGCGGATGTTTCGTTACGCACATCTGAAACAGGAAGCAATCTGCATTTACAAATGATCTGTTCACATCCGCATCGGATTTAGAATAACATTGCAGAATCATTGATTACAATGGGATCCCATTCGCTGATTTGGAACCAGGAACTTTTATATCACATCCAGTCGGTCTGTCTTAACTAATGACCAAACCATTGACAGGAGGTAAATTTAGGTGTGCGTCTGAAGGCGCATGGCATAACTTACCTTCACATCGAGATCCCGTGAATTCTATTGTACAAATACAGGTTGCATCAATGGTGTCTGTCTGGTGTATACAGGTCCCATTATTCTTGCAGTATGGCTCACCAAACCAAAGGCATGGCTCTTCACAGCTATGAACGAAACATCGGTAAAATGTTTACCATGACTATAGAATCACGAATTTGACAGTGCTATTCGCCACTATAGTGTGGTTTCGATTGATAACAGCATGGAATTAGTATTATAGAATTGATTGGAATTATTTATTGTAACATTCAATCCTCAATCTGTCAAGTGCATGAAGGGTTATTTGACTTGGTCGAGTGATTCTGTTGCAACAAAGATATTTATTTTACAGTGCCTGACGAAATTGGGCATTCGGGGTACTTGATTCAGTGTGTAATCTTGGGCTTCGTCTCGAGTATACAGGTGCCTATTTTCAAAAGGAAATTTTCACCCGAACTAATAACCTTGGGGACAGAATATCAATTCCTATCCGCAAGGGGTATTATTTCGATAAACCATTGATTTTCATTATTGGTCTCGATCATTCCTAACAATATCCGTCTTCGAATCGATGCCTACTTAAAACAAGACCTTATTCCCGCTCTGGTGCTAGTAAATCAGAGTTTACTTCAAAGTGATAAATGGATTTCAGTGAACGATCATCCACAGCACGACGACATGAACAAAAATGTCAACAAGTTGACAGAAAGGTATTGCCGCTATAAGAAAAGCGACACGAGTCGTTTGGTGAAAGTGTGGAAAGTACCTTTTGCCTGCATCGGCAGTCCCCCTGTCCACGTAGCCCACTTTACATTTGCATAGAAATCCCGGGTCACGGTTGGTGCAGTCGGCGTATGGATGGCAATCGTCGTCCCCCGTAATGCATTCGTTCACATCTATTAGCACAATATTAGCTGGTAATATGGCATTAATGCCATTAAGTTATGTACCATATTTGAGACGTATCCTAAAGATTGTTGAGCTCTGTTGAAGATGAGGGTCGCTGTTGAATTTACCCGATGCTTCTGAGTGAGTATGATTCATAATTCAAATCGGATGATGCGAGATGCCGGAGAATATAATATCCTAATCTCGTTGCATATTTTGGCTGGTTGAACATAGTTTGACCAGGTTGCCACAACAGCAGTTGAAGGAGGTAGGCAATTACTTTCAGTGGTACAGATGAATTTGAAATTTCAGTCCATTCGGCATGGTACCTAGCGCTGGGAAAAATTGAGTATTCCTGAGTGATTTGACTACGAACGAGTATTAGGCGTGGAGTTCGTTTTTCGGGTATCACTGATTATGACGTCACACGACTATATGGATGATGTGTAAAGTTCACATAATATACTGTGCCAGTGACGTGCGGTCCAATGAGGCAGGTGAGGCAGTGCCTCACCTGTCGTCTGGATGAGTAAGTGAAAATTGTGAAACCCCTCCATGAGTCGATGATTATATTGATGTTACACATCGATGTTCATAAATAACTAAATTGGAACATTTTTTCACCCAACATCATCAATTTGCATCATTAATATTCAAAAATACAACGCGAAAGGAGAGGTGAGGCACAGGTGAGGCACGGGCGGGTCGTGCATCACTTGCAACAATGCAATTCATCATAAATAGCTCGGAATTCTTAATAACTGGAATCAATGAAATGCTATAGTCACACTGATTCCGAAAATCTAAATATTAACAGTGTCAGAGCACCAGAACCCCCAAAAATCGCCAAGGAAGGTGACCTTCGCCGTTACTACAGACAATGCCATCGTAGAGAAACAATGGCTAGGTGTGGCACAAACGAATCTGCTTCATGCACTATTCGCTAACAATTGGACAATCGAAACGCAGTGAAACGCGTTACCGATTTCGGAATCCAACAGTCTTGTAGGATTTATATAAGAATAAGAAGCGACGGCCAATGCGTAATGCGAAGCCAATACATTCCCTTACTTATTATGTAACTGTTATGTTTTTGCACCCCTAGCTACGTTAAATTGTGGCATGTGATAGCTACTTGCATAGGCTGCACTGCCGTTGTTTGTGTCCTTTATGCTGTGTTCGACTGCAATCCCTTTAACCGTTAATTGTGGTATGTGATTGTGATAGCCATACTTACAAAGCCTGCGTTGTTGTTTGTGGTAGTGGTGCCACTCCTAAACACTTGACCTAGTGCATTTACTTTCGAAATTCGGCAAATCTAGTGTTTTTTTACTGATTATAATTTGTAACTGAGGATGCTTTTTTCATGTTCTTCGAATAATTCATGCCGTAAGGCCTACTTGAAGAGATAGTAATTATTATTTGTCTAAACATGCCCATTTAGCACAATAGCGACCAGTCCTACATGTAATATAGAATGTTAAATTGCAACGGCCACCAGTGTGCAAAGAAAATGCTCTCTATACCCGCTGATGTTGTTATTCACATTTCAAGTCTCTATACGTGCGTGTTGTTCTTTTGTATGTTGGGGGGGGG
>ATSW01000487.1:0-14254 GCA_000444245.1 Botryllus schlosseri
CAAGTTTTACTGTCAACCTCATGGCATTGTTGAGTTGTCTACAAAAACAATACAAATTTGACGCTATTCCAACCCGTAGAAGCAAAGTTATTGGAGTGTTTCATCAATAATTAGATGGGATTTCCCACAGCAATGCTATTTTTGCATATCCACAAGTTTTAACTGCAGTAACATCACTTTTACTGGTTGGAAGCGAGCAGAAATTTGTATGCTTTGTTCTTTCAAGACTACTTACTCAACAATTTCATGTGGTTGACAGTAAAATTTGAAATTTTATTTTCATTTTTTATGATCAACTCAAAAATTTCAATTGGCTCTGCAGCCTAACAATTTGATCAGTGAATCCCCGGAATCTGGAAAAAATAGTTATTTTAGAACAACCCTAGTACGCACGTTACTAGAATTGAAATATTTATGAAGTCGTGGTGTGAATATTGCCGCAGAGTGCTATTAAGGTATGGTTGAAACAATAGCAAATCATCGTTAATGTGATGTAGAACTGGGATTCTTTGTGGCCGCATCAAAGACACATATTTGAACTTTCCATATCATTCATATTGCCTGAAGTCAAAACTCAAAATACTAGACTTGAAGCCTAACAATATCGGATTCAGAGTCGAATCACTCAGCGACTCACTTGACCGCCCTAGTCATAGTCGCGAGTATAGCTATAGCTGATTGTGCCGAGCGTTCTTTCAATATTCCATTGTAGCCCCAAACGTAATATACAAAATATCATCAACGCACCTTTGCGTATCCGTGACCCCTAAAATATCTTGCAAATGAGATTTACGTGATTGTCCTCCCGCACTGGACTTTGTGTCGAAAGATCGAGTCGGCGACTGAAAAATAAGCGTACTAGTGAAATACAAATATGAAACTCATAAGTATCGGCCATGAGGTGGTAAAATATCGGCAATTTTCGTGAAAACTCATACAGAATGGTAGCAGGGAATCAGAGAACTATAATCTGCGACTGCTAGACTGAGGATATTGATCTATTTTTCATAGCTTACAGGTTACAGGTATCCTGATGCAACCTTTCTAGTTTATTTCATGTCCAGGCATAGCAATCGCTGCGAAGATGTTCAAACAAATGCTGTGAAGTTTTGGAAATGCTGTGAAGTTTTGGAAATGCGCCATAAGCTAGATGGCATATCTTTTGAATATGTTGAGGTTATCGGCGCAAGTTCAAAGATTTGATCAGTCAGGCTCTGGTCGTGAAAATGCATCTTGCGATTTCACAAGCAGCCTTCTCTGATTTACTGCTAAAATTATGCAACCGCTAAAACGAATCTACTTTTACAAAGTGTGTTTCTATTTCAACTGGAAGTGATTTGAACATGTCTTAAAAACTTCTACCTATAATTGAGTAGAAATTAACGGGTTTTACTTCTACTCAAGTGCTACTGGCTACTTCCACTAACTACTTTGACTTACTACTAAAATTGACTAAAATTTTAAAACAATATTTTTACTTCTACTTGAGTTGCGACCCTGACTGCTTTGAATTACTACAATGATTGACTAGAAATTTACAGCAAGATTTTTACTTCTATGCTGGCTAGTATGAATTACTTGTTACGACTTTAATAGAGTAATTGACTAATATAGTCATATCGATATGACCCTGAATATTTTCAGCTGATTGAACATATTCAAATTTCGTTCAAATTTTGTACCCCGAAGAAGCCGTTTCATAATTGAGTAAGGAATTTACAGTATAGAGCGCTCAAAATCCGATATCGGTGTAGCTCTGCTCAAAATCATGATCAACTCACGGCAGTTGCTGCAGGTTTGGAGATCATAGGAGACATCGGATCTAGAAGTTCTCCATCTAAATCCAAAGACTTCAACGGACTTCGCGACGAGTCAAACTGACTCAACGACGTGATGACCGCGTCAAACTCCTTCAGACTCTCGTTCGTTTCCGGAAACAAGATCGGTCTCTCTTCCATGTTGCTTAAAACTTTATCAAACATCTCGTCATCAAATATCGAATGTAATTCCGAATTTTGGTTGGCAGAGTTTGTAGTCTGTTCGTCCGTCGTTGGTGTTAAACTGCTCGAACTCAAATCGTCAGAAACGCTATTTCTCGACGGAGTCCGATTTGAGCGTTCGTCTGTAGTTCGACGTTGTTGCTTCAGGCTGTTGTTGTTATTTGCGCAAAAGTTGGTTTCCACAGAATTTCGAAGCCGCGAGTCGGGGTTTTGACTTCGGCGCTGCTTTGGGGAGGACTTGGCCGGCTTTCTGTTCATCGGACTGGGCGAGGGTAACGGGTGGTTGGTCGTTGTGGCAACGTTTGATGTCTGGAGGCAGTTTGCTGGAAGAGAAAAAGAATATGAAGGCCAGGACACAATGAGTAGCGGTCCGAAAAATCTAATAACCAACTGATTTGATTCTGAATGGAGTGTTAGGCTTCGAGTCTAGTCACTCATTTGATGCCAAAACCGCATGAATGAGTTCAAATATGAGTTCTACATGATAGTAAACATGATTTGGTATTTTTTCGGCAACACCTGTTTCATTGCATTTTGTGACAATGCTGAGGGCTGATCACGGTCACAAGATGTCATTCCCACTCATGTTTCGTATGTTGCGATATGGCCGGTCATGATTTCAAGGCTTCCGTAGTAGAAAAGTACAATTGTCATTGATAAATTACCTCTTGAGTTGCAAGGACCGTAGGCTATCATGTCAGTGCTAGAAAAAATATTCTCACCAACTCGACTCAATCATTAGCATTGACACTCCACTCGGATTCGAGCACTCGAATCATTGTGCATAGTCCTAATAATGAGTTTGCAGAATGATAATTACCGTCTTCTTGTGCGGGTGAACTGGAACCCCCACTGTGAGCGGGTGACAGAAGCCCGGATGGGGGGTTCATACCGTTGCTATACATGGAATCTTTCATGAAACTGAAATATAGATGATATCTGTTTTTTTGGAAAATATCTCTCGAGATTTTTCTCTCACCTTTTTTTAAGGTCAGCGACGGCAGTTGTCGGTTTTCGTGGCAACATGTCGTGCATTTCGGTGTCACAATGACAAAACCAAATCAGTGGAATGAAGTCATTAAGAGAGCTGAAAATATCAAGTTCAATTGGCAAACTGATATACCGGGCCCGGGCCAATACAACATCTTACCTGCCAATGAACTGAATCCAGCAGTCTTTATGATATCATAACTTCACTACTTACAATGGCATCTGGAAAATCACAACGCAAAAGTCAGACTAGGCGAGTGCAAAACCAAGAGTAGGGATGGGGTTCAGAGCCCCAAAACGGTGCCTAGTGAGCAGATATTATAGCCAGCGATAAGTTAACAAGAAAATGGGCATTTTCACAATGTATACACCAGGGAATATCATACAGATCCCTCCATAGAACAACTATAGAATTAGGAATGAAATCTTTGAATGCTACTTTCAACTCTCTATTAAAAAAAGGAGCTTAATAATTCATGCCACGGTAAAACAGCAGCGCGAATGACCAGCTTCTCTAGCCTACGAAGCATCCAAATCAATTATTATCTCTTTCAGATGTTTCTGCCAGCTTCGTAGACAAAAGTTTAATCACACTGGCTAGTGCTGAATGCTAATAAATGTAGAAACACGGTCTGAACTTTCGCCCCCCTGAAAATCTCTGCAAGTCATACATTGGCCTATGTTTCATGATAAGGGTGATCAATAAAATAGCGACAATATTTCCATTATTTTGGACAATCATGGCGGGACAACTAGAAAATTTTCAGCTCTTTTTCAAATTAGATTAGAGTTACAATTATTGCTAGATTTTTCACAAATGAGGATTCGAAGAAGAAAAAAATCGAAGTTCAGTTCATATCAAGTCATGGTTCATTCTCATCATAAGCATAAGAATGGCAAGTGTCTGACTGTCTGTACAGCAACATTGGCTCATTTTGCACAAACTTTACACTTTCCAACATTTTCAGGAAAACCAGAATCTAGGTTAGAAATAAGAGATAGATGAGAGCATAGAATCAGTTAACAAACTAGATAGCTGGCAATTATGTTAATTAGACAACTAGAAATATGTAGTTGTCAAGTCTGGCTGTTTTACATGCACAGGAACATTGAAAAACCTGCTATAAATGAACATGGGCCTCCCTAAGATGGAGGAATCGTTCACAGGTCCTTGTCCCGTACAGCCCTAGAGTATTTTAGTAATATATGTCTTGATGCTAATTTCTTCATCACGAATACCGTCCCTTGCATTTCCACTGCACAATAGTGACATGTTACTATTACAATGACTAATCCATTTCCTGTAATGCCAGACGATAGGTAAGGCCGAACAGCTGACAGAATGTAATAGACAAGACTAATGACATTTTCTCAAGCAAGAATCTCGCTATAAACATGGAGCTCAAAACGCCTTTGCCTTGTACTACAAACGAACGCGGCTCAGTCGCCATGGTCTATTTCATAAGACAATGATATTGACAGTCCACTAACACACTGTGGCAATTCGGGCGCGTGTCGACGATCGGGAGATTGAAAACTTTCTCCTGTCAAAGTCAAATCTTATAATTGCAGTCTCGCGTATCGCCAGAGGCAGACGGACTAATTTCTTATTCGTTCTTCGCTTCATATTACGAGTGCATAACGCCTATCGCTGTCGAAAACCAACGCCGGTTAGCGACAGTCTATTCAGGAACAATGCTACCGCAAAAGGAAACAATAGGCGATGAAACTAGTTGTTCACTTCACGCATTCAGCAGCGCTTGAAACGGGCGCCGACTATACATCGGATACAGCGATTTACTTTCTGCGCGCAAATTAATGGACTCAATATTATGCTCAAATGACACGCGTCTGTTGCTATACCCAACGTAAAACGATCCGATTCGACACCTCGCAACTGTGCTTCATCTTCAACATCTATTTGTTACATGTAGCAATATGTTCGCTTAGTTTAAAAAACATCCCAGAATACATTGACAAGCCTATCATCTCTTCACCCAGCTAGGCCTTCAAATAGCAATAAAAATTGTTTCTACGTGGCACGCGCATCGGGGAATATCTGGTTGGGTGCTGTCAATAACTATTCCACAGTCATCTTTTAGAATTGCTTTCTTTACAATACCTGTACAACCCTGTTCAGTGTTATCTATTGCTAGTGTACCGAGTATCAAGTTCATGTGTGCTGAAGTAGATTTGGTGGATTGGAGTGACCGCAATTGGCATCCACTGGGTTGACGTCGTAGTGAGGATTTGAAATCGCTTTTCCAAATTCTAATGCTCGACAAGAACATGCTTAATTGTCGGAGTTCATCGAAGCATAACTGTGATGTTATGCTCTGATAAATCCGCTGAGTCACAATAAGAAGCGCGTAATTGTCTCAGCGACCTGCAGCATTTCGCTACCCACATTTGAAGAGCTTCTTCGAGGTGTTAAATTCCAATATACAATTGAATATATGATTCAACTCACATGCCATCAACGAGCTGAGCGCGCTAAAGCCAGCTCCATGCAATCTTTATATTTATATCGCATTGATGATTCGAAATTATAAACGGTGTTGCGTGCGTGCACCTTTAGTCCATGGGTCAGCGTGAAATATCGTTCCTTGAACCCTGCTTTCAGACCTGTGCACAAAAGCCAAGCAATGGCATGGCCCTGGCCACAATATAGGATCGTGCTGTAATTCTCGTGCGTGATTTGGGTTTTGAAGTGTCGATTCGGCGCTCCGCCTGCCGCAGTAACGCAATCTACAATGTCGCAAATTGCTATGATGTAGTGTAGTTATAAGTTAATTAGGACGGCATCATATCAATCGTGAAAAAGGAAGTAAGACCCTGCTTAGTGCGACATGGAACAAAACGAATGGGTGCTGGGCAATTCAATTCATTCGCAGTGTGTATCGTAACGTATATTGCACCAGCTTTCGAGTAGAAGCTTTGACGATGGTTCATTCACAATGTGTCGTGTTCATTTCTTAAAAGAAAAGTAACATTTGTACAGAATTGTCTCTACTCGAATGTTAACTACGATCGCATGACACCTAACCAGCAACCACACAGCTACGCCAATGATCATATATAGCCATTACGCATCGGTAGCATATTACTACGCTACAATAGACAATCAGGCCGAGACTTTTGTTTGATACATTGGGAATACGAACGTAAACATCCATGCGTACTTTTAGTCGTCCTGCTACTGCGCAGTGCAAAATGTGCGTTGCATGGTACGAAATGGTTGCACCATATTTTAACACGGTGTGACGGTACTACTACGGTACGAAAAATTGCCAGGTACGAATTAAGATAAATTGTGTCGTGCCATTTTCATGACCCTGACCGCTAAGTTAGGACAGTGATTTAATCACAATTAAACATTTTGAAAAGTAGGCCTAGTGCTTTTCCGATTTCATGAAAAGGTCGGAATTTCCCAGCCATTTCGTAGCCCGCAATTAATCGATACCGCGTCGATGAGTGAAATTCTTAGTAATAATTAATTCATGCATTCACGAAGAATTCGTACCGGCGTTAATATGACGACAGTGCGCGTCACAATAACTTGCTGCAGATCGATATACGCGCAGAAAGGGTCGCCAAATGCATAGACAGGCAACTCGCACAACAATGGTCGGAATGACATTGGTGATTCGGTAACTAATGTCTGTAAGGAAGTCTGCATATTACAGACTGCTGTATATGAACATGTTTTTTTCGGGAATCACCCTCGATATGAGCATGGACCCAATCGACAACAGGACACACAGGCGGGTCGTCGCCAGGTAACGCTATGCCAAATTCATACGCCGTTTCCGCGTGAAACCAGTAACAGATTCAAGTTGGTTGCAGCGCAATCGCAAACGTCCATATACTGTGAACGCGAATTGGACAAATTTAGTGGTGTAACTAAAGCGAAATTATACTAATCAATTTGTGAAATGTGTTCATGCTTTAATACTAATCTTAATTTCAGGATTTGCTGAAAATGCTACAAAACTGCATATCGCACAATGAGCCAAGGTCGGTTTATAGGCATTTGTCATTCTCGTGCTGGAAAATGAACTCGGATTTGATATGAAATGAACTCGAATCTAATTGGGAATTTCATCCAACTTCAAAGTTTTTGCAAATTCAGTAGGCCTACTTCTAATTCTAATCTGGAAAAGCTGATAATTTTCTGGTAGTCCAACTTTGCTGGAATACCCCTCCTCTGCCGTACGCTGAGTTCAGAGTGAAAAATGGTCTACGGACGGAATGGCAAAATTTTGTAGCCTATCATGTGCTGTGATTCTTCAATAAGTTTGCACGATTGCGGCTCAAGTGATATCTACTAACTATAATGATTTGGTGCAAGACATTTGATATACAATATTCTTTTCTCTACTAGTTGCTGACGACTTCCTCTGACGGAAAGTCAGTCGGAAATGTTCTGGTTTACTTCAATACGAACATATAATCCCATTGTATGTTGAAGTTCTGTTCTTCCAAGAGTCTGTGTAAGTTATATCCACTACGCATCGTACAGCTATCGACTGCAACTTAAAAATCATAAAGGGTTTAACAGAGTGTTGTAGGAAAAAGTGTCTGATCCATTAATTACCCGTTATTCCACTGATGGAAAAAGCGCGTATGATAAACTGATTTTGTTTGCTTGCCATGCTTCGCTGATCTGGCTCCAACTCATCTAGCGTTGTCCGCTTAGCTGTGAAACGATTACACCAAACACTGTCAATGTAGCCTTCGCTACAAATGATTCCGTGTAGGACGCTGTGCAAATAGGCGAGTATTTCGATCGATAGCGGCGACACAACCGCCTTGAGCCGACCACAACAATAGTCACCCGTAATATAGGAACGCTCTATTGTTATTGTAAAGGTAGCACGACCCTTCATGGTCCGGCTGCCNACAATACTGTTCTGATGGCGTAAACTGTCCAGCAAGATGCAGTCTTATATACTATACCCTACGGGTCTGTTATATCAACATAGGCTAGCGAAAGGCAATCAGTGTAAATTATCTCATACGAATGGCAATTGAGCAACGCGACTCGACCGTAAATCGGACGAAGAAGTTCGACATCAGGGGTAAACAAATAAGAGCATGGAAGAAACGTAAAAGGGAAACGTAAATGATAGAGCTTTGTTGAGCAAGAGACAATGCCGAGAGAGATCTCGACGCGACGGNGCGTGACGAAGAACGCGCCGCGCTCGTCGCGAATTATGCAGACAGTCGACGTAATAAAGATGTCGATTGTTGCTGCTTCATCAGACCCGAGCTGCCAACTTATAAACAATCTGACTGCNCNTTAGTCGTCCATTGCAGATAAGTGTAACAATATTATTGGAAAATCCTAGGTTAATTTTGTCTCGTGTCCAAATCCGGTGGGTGTTCNATGAAGTTTGTTCAAGGCTCTCGCGAAAATTGGAAAGCATCACAAATGCCGAACTCCAAATTCACAATAATCGTAGATCAAAGACCTCGAATCCATTTGGATAACGGTAAAGATGGGATGTGACGCCCAACTCCACTCCATTCCATTCGCATTCGTGGGAGGCAAAGCAATGTTGTGATACGAACGCACCACAGAGCTCTGGATGTGTAGTGGTAGGGAAAGGTTCCTCTCGCACTTTGAAAGANTTNAGAATGATCAAGCGAAAAAGGCTTGGTGCTACAACTTTGATTTCTATTGGAACTACGCGACACAAGAGATTCCGTCGGCCGTACTCGGTTGGCAAACATGGAAGTAAAGCGATAAAGCAAACAGTGGAGCGCGTCCTGTTCAACACAAGCGACATCACGAGTTCGCAAATCGCGACAAGCGCAACTNACTGGANGCAAAATCGGTCCGTGGACCCGTGGACATATGAGCATGCGACATTACAGCATGCGAGACTTCGGCATGNGACAATTNGGCATGCGACACNTNAGCATGTGGGTTAAATTACGGGTTAGGGGTAGGTTNNGGTTGGATTTATGGTTGGGTTAGGCTAGGTTAGGNTAGGCTATGTTTCGGGGTAGGGTAACTTTTNGGGTTATACAGCCACATGCTGCAGTGACGCATGCTGATGTGTTCCATGCTGAACTGTCGTTTTCCATTGTGTCGCATGGTCATATGTCGGGCAACCGCAAAATCGCCGTATTTACTAAGACGGAACATCCGGTTGCCAGAAGCAGCGCTAGTAGGGGTAGCTACTAGCTCCTAGTTCGCCCCTAGTCTAGTCCCGTCCATGCGTGATGGGTGGCTGTATGAGATGACTGAATGTTGGCATTATAGGCGACAGTGACCCCTGATAAATGTGGGCTCTGAAAGCTTCGGTGATAAACGCGAATATTCAAATGTATGATGGGGTTGTGAACGGCCAAGCCTCTCATAATGACTGGGTGTCTCTATAATAGCAACCAATATCTGGGTTCGTAGTAAACCTATTGAAGGAGAGACTCGAAAAAAGATCCGAGAATGCGTCGGAGCGTAACGAACTGGCGGTTTGACTGTTTCGTAACAATGCCGCGATTGAGATTGGTTCGCGGCCATTTCGAGTCGCTTCAGGCTAACGGAGACACTTTACCGGATATCGCCGGTTTTCTATCCGGATGGGACAGAATTGATGCTCCCAAGACAACGCTAGAATATATATTGCACAATGCACATTTTTCATTTGATCATCTTCAACACTTTTGACGATAACCCACAAACCTACCGATCACAGAATCAACTACTACAAGTAGCAATTTACGATTAATTTGATACTACTTCAAGTAGAAGTACGAAATGAAAGGTACGAGTATTCGCGTAGTGTGAAAAAGTGGATTTGGTCGGAAGCTTGCATACTTAACGCATTTAATCGGAAGTGACCACTTGTCAAATTAACAATAGCAACATGTATCTTCGCAACACAAATCCACTGATGACGCTACGAATTTCCGAATTATTTACAGTTCTCGTGATATATACAACTACTACTATTTCGAGTGCTTCTTATGATAATTTCACTCATACAAGTGACGAAAACTCGCCACGAAACGACTTTCTACTTTTCAAAATGTAAAGTGCATCGGGTAAGGAGTTTGGTCTCAGTCTGTTCGCACAACATTATCATATGAATAAAACGCTATCGCTTTCGTTTCATGAAATCAGGCGCATGCGTCGCAATTGGAATCAGCCACGGCATACGAGTTTGGTTTCCTTTCTCGTACGAAACGCGACTTGACTAATTAAACATCGTGTAAGAGGAATGGGTACATGGGACGGATCTGCAGAATTATTCTAGACAATGATGCGGCCCGATCACTGTTTTACAGATATGCAGCCTCCGCCGACATCAGCAGCCTTGTTTTCGATACTTCAAGACTTTCACACAGAGAAGAAACTATCGAAATGCGCAATTCAGTATTATATCTATATAAACCCCGATATGTTCAGGGAAAATCGCCAGTAACTAGAAGAGAACTGAAGCCAAAGTTATTGAGACGATCGTTAATATGCAATGTTCTTTCCAATTCTCTATTAGTTGCTGACGATTACTTACCACTGACGAGTGTTAGCGGGAAATATTTCCGTTTATTTCAATATCAATATATTAGTCAATTATATGTTGAAATTCTGTACCTCCAACAGCATGTTCAATGTAACGAAACTATAATTCTCGCTTGATCACATAACTCTTCGTGGCGAGAGGCGTGTCATTTCGGTACTCGAAAAAAAAATCGCCTCTCACTAATCGCACCGAAACATTGTGCCCAGCCCTGATAATAACGCACGATTTCAAAGATTCACACAAAAATAACCGAAGGTAAACGACAAACGCGTATGTAACGCTGAATAAGTACACTTGCGCAACTGGATCATTTTAGTTTTGCTATTTCTGCGTGTAATATTCTAATTCTAATCTAATTTGTGAAATGTTTCTATGCTCTCGTACGCTGCCGGTACCCTGTGGGACGTTGGGTCCTCACCAATGTTCCCTCTAAGCTGCGCACGTGCGCAAATGCGCAGTGTTGAAACGGTCTCTGCGCACAGAAAATTTAAGTTGCGCACAAAAAATCCTATGTGATGACCTTTTTTTAGTCGTTACGCACTGTTGTCCAAGAGTTTGCGCAGTGAGATGGTGAGTGTGCGCAGACTCGTACGAAATTAGCGGGAACATTGGTCCTCACCACTCTCTTAAAACGGAATGAAAGCGGTACGATGCAATTTCGGACTTGATACGACATATTTATGGTATAGTCGTCCGAATTTTAGGAAAATGGTAGTATGTTCAGCCCCTTCAGGTAACAGATGTCATAAATGATAATTAGCATGACCTGACCATGGCCTCTCACACGTACGAACGAGATTCAGACTTGCGCAAACTACATATCTAGCTAGCCGGCGATCAACGAACAAGCCTACTGTTATTTTGAGTAAGTCTAGGTGTAGTTGCGGATTTCGGAGAGTGTTCAGTTTTGGTTTTAGTTGCGGATTTTGCATAGTGAGTAGTTCCTAGATCTACAATTAAAAAACAAATCCAGTTGCCGAACCCCGTTCTTTTGAAATGTCGATTCTATCTTCAATATTTCTTAGCTCAGTAGTTCGTAGTGTCAGTGCTGCCAATTAGTGAATTTCTACGGAATTGAATCTAGTTAATTGTGTATTTTTATGGGTCGTTAGTTCTAACTACGAGATTTTAAAAGTGAGTGGTGGTAGTTGTACATTTAGAAAAGTAAGTAGCTTTAGTTGTAGCTGCGCATTTTGAAAATTCAGTGGTTTTATATGTCCGATGCCGATCGCTTGACAGTGAACGAGAATAGCTGACGGTTGTCTCGGCCCGGAATGAGCTTGAAATGTGTCGGCATTGTTTTCAGAGAGTTGGAATGAGCCATCACACGCTCCAATAACGGCGAAATGCTTCTTTAGCTGCGACCGCGAACGAACTTCGGATCGAGTTAATTCTGGCCTGGAGGCGACGTTTTATGATTCAAGAATGCGGCGCTGGCAAACACGATTGTGACGTGCCGTTTCACGAACGAAAACGCCACAGGCTGCCTCTCGACGTATTCCTTCCACCCGGTCGTGTTCGAGCTCTTCGAACCAAGGGCTAAATGATTACAATTTTTCAAAGCACCCAACGAAAAGTTACACGGACAAAATATAATAAACGGCGCAGCAGCGGATTTTTCTCTGCGCGATATCTAATCCACTTAAGATGAAAGCAATGTTGATTTCTGTGCTCCTCAGCATTCGATGGAGCTCAGATTTGGATATTGACTGTGGAACAGAGTTGGACGATTAGAAAATTATCAGATTCTTTGAAATTAGACTAAAATTTGAATGACTGAATTCGCAAAAACTAGGAAATTGAATTGAATTATATGAAGTTATATCAGTTCATATCAAATCAGTGTTCATTCTCATAAACAAACGTCCGTAAATCAATCTTGGCAAGATACAGCTTTCCTGTAGTATTTTCAGGAAAGCAGAAAGTAGATTAGAATTAAACCAAGAGCATAGAAACATTTCACTAATTAAATTATAAACAGATTGCCAGCAATTCGCACTAATTAGTGTAATTAGCCTACTTGAATTATCCAGCTGTCCAAGTCTGCTGGGGAATGGAAATGGGAAACATATATCAATGAAGGATTTGGATCTATATTTTGAAAAGGAATTTCGATTTGAAGACAAAAATGAACTTGAATTGGGACATGCAAAATTCTAAGTGGTGGTAATGAGCGAATTTAGATTGAGATACGGGCTTTGGAATGACAAAAATAACATTTGGGACTCGCATCATCCTTGTTGTTCAGCTTCCTGTTTAATATGTTTTCATCCTAGCCAGTAAACTCTGTATTTAAAGCAGACTGATTGCACTGGCCAAGAATGAAGGTTTTTTTTAGTGCCAAAGATATTCATATGGTGTCTAGGTAATTGAGGTTGCTGAATCCGAAAAGGGAATCTGTTTCTTTCAGTAGGAATGATATTCCATAGTTATACTGTATGGGTGTGATAAATGGGTCATTACCAGTACATATTAAGACAAACCTCGTAACAAGAAGTGGATAAAAGCAATGAAGAATTTGAGATGATAATAATGGAGGTAATGTTCTGTCATGAAGAATTGAAGAGTGACAAAAATACTTGTTGAGTGTGAGAAATAAAGTTGTTTTGAGTGATACATAGGCATTCTCTATCTAAATCTATCTAATCCAACCTGCATATAGCGTAATCCCTAATCAAGTTAATGAAGTTGTAGTCACGTCACAAAGAAATGCGTAGTATAAATTGAAAAGACGGCAACGAACGTAAGCCGATGTTTCTCATGGAAAATTCGTGCTGCTTGATAGGTCAACTTATATATCTCTGAGAGTTCTGCGCCACCATAAAAAAGGCCATGGGTTCCTCGTTCCTGACCAAATCTGACCCATCACCTTTATTCATTATCAGTAATTATCATTATCAGTAATTATGACTCGGATAAATTGTCATTCAGTTCATAGTCTACAAAAGATTACTGCTTTTTAAATGAAGTTACGGTTACTGTAAATTTGGACAATTCTTGCTCATTTGCTCAATCGTGCATGAACCTATGCCGATTCAAACTATTGAAATTCGAAAGCTCTCTACTGAATTTTCTGTCATTGTGGTCTGGCATATCTGAGACACCACACTCGATAAATGGAAATCCTTCCCAAAGGATGTGATATCCCTCTACAAACGTGACAATCTATAATTATAAACCTTTCATTATTATTTTATTGTAATGCAAGAACATAACGGCTGTATATTTAGCTGCCTGGTATTTTCAACAAAATTACATGATAAGAGCCTCTTGGATATAAAGAACTTAAATATACAATGGAATAGTATATTAGTATTGAAATGAGCCCGGTGTCGTCATATTTGGTGATATGATTGTTGACCACCGCGTTCGTTCCAATTCTGTTGACCATGGTGTTCGTTCCAATTCTCGACTAGTTGCTGACGATTACCCTTGACGAGTTTCAGTCTAAAACATTTAGTTGATTTCAATATGAAGATACTATTCAAAATTACAGTAGAAAGTGCTTGGATTGTGGACATGTAGGACAATTTTTTGGAGGCCCATGCCAGTAAGAGGACAGCTTTAAATGACTTGCTGTTGCGCATTAGAAATGATTTGAAGGTTTTTGAACAGAGTTTATTTTCATCTTCACCTTCAAAGTGTTTCGACAATGAAGATATGAAATGATTATCAAGTATTGGTTATCGAGTCGTCAGTTTTCTTCTGCACGCTATGCCAGTGTACTGAGCG
>ATSW01000488.1:0-13428 GCA_000444245.1 Botryllus schlosseri
AAACACTCACGCACGTAAAATACCTGATAAAGAGACCCAAAATGTGAATAACAGCAGCGACATTTTCTTTGCAAACTGATAGCCGTTGCAATTCCACATTCTAAAACACATGTGGGGCTGGTCGCTATTGCGCTGAATGGGCAAGTTTGGACGGATAATAATTACTATCTCTTCAAGTACCGGTAAAAATTATTCGAAGAGCATGAAAATAGCATCCTCATTTACAGATATTTTTCAGTAAAAAAACACCAGGTTTGCCGAATTTGAATGAAAATGCACAAGGACAGGACTAGGTCAAGTCAAAATACACTAGGTCTAGTGTAAAAACACTACTGGTAGTAGTGGCAACACTGACCACAAATAACGACAACGCAGGCTATGTAAGTATAGCTATCACATTCCACAATTTAGGGTTATAGTAGGCTTACCATATTTTGGAAATCTAAAAAGAGGACACTTTTTCAGAAATTTCAGACTAGCAAAACCGGAGAAGAATTCTCAAAAACCGGTTAATTTTTCCCACTTTGTGGTCGGTTGACTATGAAAAAAAAGGTCATCTTTTCGCTCAAAGCTAAAATCAACGTTTTTCACTCCGAAATACCCGCCGGAGCGTCACTTCTGTGCTATTTTGCGGCATATCACTCGCAGTTTGCTCTAATCTGACCTAAATTTTCAAAAAAGAGGACAAAATCTCAAAAAAGAGGACAAAAGGGCGTCCTAGGAGCAGACATGGGGTAATCGTGATTAGTAATCGTAATCGATTACGACGATTACAGCATTTTCAAGTAATCGTAATCGCAATCGATTACATTCGAAAAATTTCCGAAGTAATCGTAATCGTAATCGACTACTTCCCATATCTAATCGATTTTTCTGTGAAAGAACGATTACTTTTTATTTGTGCAAGGACCATGACATAAACTGAACATTCGTGAACAAGGAAAAGATATTATACCAGGTTCGCGATAGCACTATATAGTAGCACTATAGTAGCACTATAATAGCACAAACGTCTGATTTTCCAATGCCACTGCTCATTATTACGTCAGAAGCAGCCTATTAACTTTGCGCGTCATTGTGTAAGAAGTATCCACTGTAAATAGATATTTGATGCACGTAGGCTACTACGCACACTAGTGTGATTGTAACATTTGTAAGAATACCCGCCGTGCTGTATACCATGGTTATCAACACGCTCCACACGCCACTACCTCACAGCAGCATAAGTTATCTTCGCTCTGTGTAGTTTAAAAGAGTGACTTGTGTGTTGAAGTTGATATTTGGTTATGCTTATTATTAGTTCAACGCAGTTTGACCGTTGCTGCTTGGCGAGCAGTAGGCCTATCCAGTACGCACGTACACCGGACAAAGATTTGAACTCGCCAAATAAAACATTGCGGTTTCCACAACGAAGCAGTAAAAATCAACAGCTGGTGCTGTATATATCATAACCGAGCCGTTTTTGCCGTTTCTCGTAACGGCAGCTTGCAGTTCAATATCTGTATCAAAGTTGAAGGCAGAATTTTATGTTCGCTTCGTTTTATCATATGACTCTACAATTTTTTATTCAACATTGGGATCTGCCGCCATGGCCATGGGCTTATATATCATGTTAGCGTGGGTTGTAGCTGGAACCAGGACCAATTCGTCCCCCAGCCCAAACGTTGGTCTTTGGCCCCCATAGGGTGATAATCTCAAGTTGAAGACTGAGTTTCGTCAATAAATTTAGTAATTGCAATATATTACTAACAATTTTTAATATCTCTCAGCCCCCCGATGGTCAGATATACATGTAGAGTTTATTTGTTTGAGGTAATCATGGTGTTTGCCGACTACAACGGTCATTTACACCAGGTCGATTTTCTGCATTTTTGATTCCGTATCTGCCGACTTGTAGCACGGGCCATTTCTAAGCTTCTTGTAAGACACCGCATACGTGGATGAGGCGGCGAGGAGGAGCTTAGATAAACCTCCAACACTTAGGTAGGAATTCTGAAGTCGACCTCGCTCAGACTCGCACCCGCAACCGTGGATTATACCACTGCGCTATCTCGCCACTCAATTACTTACCTGTAGAGCGGGGGGGAACGTAATTCATAATTATGACCTCTGGTTTCTTGTTATAATTACTTTAGTGTATGTTCTTAATTCGAGACCTCCGGTTTGTTATATAATCAAAAGATATTGTAGAGGCTCAAACGTAGCAGACTAAAAGAAAAACTTTCGTGAGACGCACAAACAAATTGTCATGTCTTTATATCTGAATGCATGTCTAGCAACTCAAGTTGTAAATTACTATAGGGTCAGCGGCCATATCAACTACAATAGGACTTGAAAACATTTTCATCATGGGTAACAAAGCATTCATTCCGTCAATGCGGCCGTTGAACTTAACAATCAAGTCAAATAATCCATTGGTTTGCTGGCCAGATAGCGTTGTAAAAGGTGTTGTAACACCACTTGCACTTAGCTAAGTCTGGTTATGGGCTGACTTAAATTTGAGCGCCATTCCAAACGCATTTGAGTGTGAACATACTTTTTGACGTGAGTTGAGTAACGAAATCGTTGCTGAGTAGAGAATCGCTACTCGACACCAAAGGAATTGGTCTTCACCCTTACTTATAAACTCCAGATTCCAAACCAAGCAAGTGAAATTTTTGAATATCAATTTTTTTGTTCGTTATAGATTGATTTTGTATTATTTTTGTTGGATTTTCCAACGTCAATGGGAGCCGCAAGTAGCTGAGAGCCGCATGCAGCTCTCGGACCTGCGGTTGGGAATCATTGATCTAGAGAGGATTTTCAAGTTAATTAGATCTCTCGAAAATACTCTATAACTTATGTTGGTTTACGAAATACATTTTGAGTTCCCTTCGAGCTCGCTCTTCATCCTATTGGGAAATTTGGGGTGCGGCAGTTATGGCCCTGGCAAGAATGCAAATCGTTGGGCGCGATAAATTGACCTCTATGAAAATGGGCGGGCAATGGGTACATTATGACGTAGCGCATAAATGACGCATCTTTTTTAAAGGGAGTTTGTTATCTCATTAGGCCTTTTCAGCGCAATCCATATATCGTCTTCCAACATAGCTTCTAAGATGCAAAATAAATGTAATCGTGAGTAATCGTGATTACTTTTCTGATATAATCGTAATCGTAATTGACTACTTCCTGATTTTGCTGTAATCGTAATCGTAATCGTAATCGCATCATTCAGAAGTAATCGTAATCGCAATCGATTACATTCATGAAGTAATCACCCCATGTCTGCCTAGGAGGACACTTTCAAAAAAGTCAAAAATGAGGACAAATCCTCTTTAAAAGAGGACGTATGGTAAGCCTAGGTTATAGGTATTGCAGTTGAATAGAGCATTAAGGCCACAAACAACGACAATGCAGTCTATGAGAGTAGCTATCACAAACCACAATTCAACGCAGCTATGGATGGAAAATACATTACAGCCACACAAGTAAGGGAACGTATTTGCTGCGCATTATGTATTGGACGTCGTTACCGTACAATTACTACAAGACTGTTGTATTCCGAAATCGGCAGCGCCTTTCACTGTGGTGCGATTGTCCAATTGTTAGCGAATAGTGCATGAAGCAGATTCGTTCGTGCCTCACCTGGCCATTGTTTCTCTGCGATGGCATTGTCTGTAATAAAGCTGAATGTCCCCTTCCTTGGTGATTTTGGGGGTTCTGGTGCTCTGACACTGTTAATATTTGGATTTTCGGAATCAGTGTGACGATAACATTTGATTGATACCAGTTATTATGAATTCCGAGCTATTTATGATGAATGGCATTGTCGCAGGTGAGGCACGACCCGCCCGTGCCTCACCTGTGCCTCACCTCTCCTTTCCCGTTGTATTTTGAATAGGAATTATTGAAAATTGATGATGTTGGGTAAAAACATGTTCAAATTTAGTTATTTATGAGTATCGATGTAATATATCAATAATCATCGATTCATGGAGGGTTTACACAATTTTCACTTTCTCACCCTGACAACAGGTGAGGCACTGCCTCACCTGCCTCATTGGACCGCACGTCACTGAATATAGATATGATATATTGCACTACAAAGGTAAGTGTATAATTCGTTGATTNTCCGANTGTTGAGCGAAGCCATTACCTNGGAATCACAATCGTCACGGTCATAATCGNATATATTTCTGCGTAGGAATATTACGCAGTGTACAGTTTGTCTAGGTTTGCTAACTGCNTTANATGAAAAATGTACCTCGNNNAATTNTATACGCAGCGATCAACGAAGTTTCTTTATCTTGNGNTGTTNAATCCTGATGAACGCGATAATAGACTTCTTAATCAACCCAACTTTATTATCTATACGCCCTACATTAAATTGTGTTTGCACAGTGAATCACCGCAAGACACTTTCTCTTACAATAATTCGTGAGGCAGATTTTCGTGACGGTCACTACTGATTAAATACGCACTTTCTCCATAGTAATCATCTGCTACCAATATAAATTTTTGTCTACTTGATACACTCTATTCCCGAATTATCGCGTCCGTCTCAATAAGTTAGATTCTCAACAATGGCCATTCTCGGCAATGTCCATTCTCGGTCATGACCATTCTCGGTAATGTCCATTCTCTGTAATGACAATATTCTCGGTAATGTCCATTCTCGGTAGTGTCCATTCTCTGTGATGTCAATATTCTCGGTAATGTCCATTCTCGGTAGTGTCTATTCTCGGTAATGTCCATTCTCGGTGGTGTCAATTCTCGGCAATGTCCATTCTCTGTGGTGTCCATTCTCGGTAATGTCCATTCTCTGTGGTGTCCATTCTCGGTAATGTCTATTCTCGGTAATAGCGTTCTCGGTACTGTCCGTACTCGGTAATGGTTTTCTCGGTATTGGTATAGAACCGTACGAATGTAGGTAACAGTAGCCGATGCCGGTGTTGACATTTGGCATATTTAACCGCAAATATTGAATTTTGGCACATATTCATGTTGGTTACCAGCAGAATTTTACGTTTCTTCAACTATTATAATTAGCTCATTAGATTTGTTACAAGTGTTTTATAATCGTGTACCTAACCAAGTGTTAGAGGTTTTAAAAAAATAAAATTGGTGTCACACGCCCGATGAATCTTTATCTTGTGTTACATCGAATTATTAATTCACTGGACAGTTTATCTACTGGTCATTGCAATAGCCTGTTTGCAATGTTAACTGCACCGTTTATGCTTTGACACGCTTTCCTGTTCTTGGACTGATGATCTCAGTTCGGGTCAAAATCGGAAAGACATAGATCTACATCTAATTAATTGGTGATGCCACGAAGCTTGCTGATCCACGGGAAACGTTCGTATTCGCACCGCCTTTGTATTACAAACTTTGTAATATTCTGAACTGAATCGATTTAGCTTGAGCACCCTCTGCAGAGCAAAATCAAATCCACCAAGACGTATGTCTTACGATGTTCCTTCTGCAGCCTAATTTAGGCTTAATTCGACTGTTGAAACTTATTACTCGTTGTGCATAAGGATATTTGGGATAGTAAAGGTAATTTGGCATTATTTCAGTCAGTTTGCCAATGTTGTACGATTGCCCTAAGAGTAGGGTTACCATATTTTGGAAATCTGAAAAGAGGTCAGGAGAATCCTGAAAAAATGGTTAATTTTCCCACTTCGTGGTCGGTTGACTAAAAAAAAAGATCAACTTCCTGGCTCAGCTCCCGAAATACCCGCCGAAGTGTTACGTCCGGTGCTAATTTACGACGTATCAGTCGAATTCCCCGTAAATTTGACCTAAATTCTCAAAAAAGAGGACAAAAGGGCGTCCTCCGAGGACACTTTCAAAAAAGTAAAAAATGAGGACAAATCCTCTTAAAAGAAAACGCATGGTAACCATGCCTAAGAGCCATCCCGCAGTTGGCAACCCGGACCGATATAACTGTGTGTTAATCATGAATCTTATGTAATTTAGTTATTCAAGATGGTGTTAGTGTTGGCATTTACAACACAAGGATACCGCAAGTTGTTCTTGAATGTTGATTTGTGTACTGCATATATAAGAAGGGAATGAAACCTAAGCCTATCCATAAATAACCGTCATCAATTATACTCGGACTGTGTGGATTTGTATAGCAATACATTCCAGATCTTAACGCCCACCGTATCATCCAATCGGCCTAAGTACGGTGAAGTACATCATACCTAAGTACGGTGAAGCCTCTTTTGGAATGTTGTCAGAAAATGAACCATAGGTGCTAGTTCAGTGGTTCCAACCTTTTTTCACCCACAAACCATTTCGAGGTTTTATACAGTGCTCGCGTACCTTCTACATAAGTTACGCGCGCTGCAGGCGGTCAAAAAACATTTCCGTCACTCATGACGTCATAATGACGTATTTGACCTATTCTAGCCGTAATAGCAAATACTATTAAACTAGGCATTATCAGCCAGGGTTAATGGGATGCATGGAATTGCTTTTTCACCACCAATCGCAAGAAGAACAACATAATAAAATAGCAGCAAACAAAAAACGTCAATTGTTCTAATGCTGCAATGGCTGCATTTGCTTATTTTCCACTAGCTCAGCGGTTCTCAAACTTTTTTAGACACATCTCCGTTTATGATAGTGGAAAATTTCTCGCCCCGCTTATCGTCATATCACAAAATGCAACCAGAATGCTAGCAATCCCAACGAATAATTTGAAGGCATGGAAGATTATGACAGTTGATAAGAGAATTCTCTAATATGCTATTAGGACTATACACAGAGTAGAAACAATGAATTGGAAATAAATCGCGCGAAGCGCGAAAAAAATTTGCAGTTGGCCGCAGCTTCGCGCCTCCCTTCAAATGCTTTCACACCCCCCAGTTGGAGAACCACTGCACTAGCTGGTCGATGCGTGGCATCTGTTTGCTCACAGCGCATCGAAAGTCATGTCGCAGTGATGCTACGATTCAAGTGCAGTTTTACTATTTTTTGCGTTCTAAATGCGAACACATTCACATCGCGATGACGTTACATGTCGACTTGGTGAAAAAGTGATATTGTTGCGAAAGAATATTGTTCTCGGGTTCGCCCTAACTTCGAATGAAATCATTGCACAACACCCCCGGAAACAACGAACACCTTGAGAACAACGGGAGTGCTATATCTGTGATTTTTCGAGTGTAGTGATTTTAGTACTTGATTAATGATTAATTAATAATACGATACGCTGAATGGAAAATGATGAAGCTCTTTACCTCCAAGAAGCTCTTCGAATACAAAAGTGATAAGTTTCATCATTTTCATTTTGTTTAATAAAGTCCGGCTGGCTGGTGCGAATGATTTTTTTTTTAAAGTGCGAATGGAACTCAAAAAGGTTGTAAAGCACTGATATAGGCTATCATTTCACAGAATTGGGGTTGAAATTGACAATATGACGTCACGTGACGTCATGAGGTTCACACCATCTCTATTACTTAGTTTAGCAGCTCAACGTATGTGAGGGTGATACATCGCGATACTGCGTGCATTCTCTACTTTCGTATCTCGATTCATAAGCGAATCAATCTGTACTTCAATTATACCTTGATTCGAAAACTGGTTTTCACTTGACTCGAGTCACTTCCAAAAAATCGATTGACTTGACTTGACTTGACTTGACTCGAGTAAAAATTAGCAATGTCTCGATATGATTTTGTCTCGAAGGTATATTGCAGTGAGTGGTTCCCAAAACGGACTGTAAAAGAAGGCGACATGAATGAAATCTAAGGGGGAGCGAAATTTTTTAAATCATTGAGTGACATCACAAACACCGATTGTGATGTAGGGGAATCGAATTAAGTCATAATCCTGATTTGAAAGTTCGTACGGACATTCGCGTCCTTCGCCATCACTCTGGCTATGCGTCCACGTCCACCTATATTTTTTGCTCTCTCAAAAACCGCAGGCTTTTTAAAGTTACAATTGAATAGTATATATTCATGTTGAAATGAACCCGAATATTTTCGAGGGGTAATCGTCAGCAACTAGAATTGGATAGCATTGCATGTCAACAATCGTAACACTACACAAAATATGACGTCACCGGCATGAAATTTCGAATAACCGGGCCGAAGAGAGCGCTTAACCGCAATGTACTAATTTTGGATGGTATGCGAGTTCGGTAAGAAAACTTTGTGTTGCGAATTATGACAAATTTCCTCGTGCCGTACCATTCCTTACGAGTTCGCGTGCCATCTAAAAATAGTGCATTGAGCTTATTCCCGCTCTCTTCGCTGAAACTTCATGCCTGTGACGTCATATTTTGTGATACGCTTGTTGATACACAATGTTCTTTCCAATTCTCTTATAGTTGCTCCCGATTACTCCTGGCGAATGTCAGCCAAAAATATTCGGGTTCATTTCAATTGTATATTGAAGTTCTGTACCCCGAAGAAGCTCTTCTGAAAGTTGTTTGCTTAGGGCTCAATGAAATTTTTGTAATATTGCAATCAACAAGCTGGGCAGATCAACCAAGTACATAATCAATAGGCACTATGATGGTCGCACATAGTAAGCAAGGATTTCTAGAAATCACTGATATTAGGGTTCCATTTTGGTGTCTGCTGGCTTAACACGGACTCTACATAAGACGAACCATAATGCATTTCAATTCCGTAACGCGTCCCTTCTGTCTCATCTACTGAATCACGAGCTCATTGAACAGATGTCATGGTTTAATCCAGTGCCGGATGCTTAGAATTAACGGTGCAGTTTTACCAGAATTCTGATGTGCGGCATTATCATATGTAAACTCATGGGAGGGAAACTGCTGGTGTATTCACGCCAAATATCTAAATGCCAAAAATGACCTTCATGCACGTCGAGAAACACTAAACGGCAATTAGTAAATCGAAATCTGTAAGTTGCCAAAAGGACTCCATTGCATTTTTTCTAGCATGGCTTGAAACTCTCTATGATGTTAGCCATTCGGGGTGAGTCGTAAAAATACTAAAGAAGTTATTCGTAAACAACTTCAGGCAATTGCAGCAAATTGTCTAAATTTCATTGCAAAGTAACTATATGTGTTTCTATACCAGAACAACGGGATTAAGTTTGAATACTCATTCTTTCCGCCGGGATATCTTTATCTCCGCTTATACCGCCTTAGGCCTAAAACTCGCAATCCTGAGTTTCATACTTGAAATTCAGATGTCAATCGCGACCGTTTCCAAGGATAGAACTGAGGAGAAGAAGAATGGATTTGTGGCGGATTTGAAACTAGATTGTAATTTAGAAGACCAGATGCTTTGGACAATTAGAAGACCCAATGTTTTCGAAGCTTGATATACGAAAGAGATGAAGTATATGCGGCCGATCTTAGGGGGAATTCTATTTGCCGCGACCTACTGCGTGTTGACGACACTAGACTTTATCGTTTGTAGACACCAAATGAAATCAACGATCACTCTGCCTAAATCCTACGAAAGATCCAAATCGCCATGGATCCCAACAGAGTCAAGTGTTGGACAGTCGAATTTGGAACTCGACAAATGCATGAATGCCGAAGTTGACTGGACCAGTACAGTAAAACCCAAATACGAATTGGACCGGAATAAATTTCTAATACCAACTCTTCTCGGTGGACCTAACAATCAAATGATGGGGTTCCACCAGAGTGTTCTTTTGTCCTTGATTCTCAACAGGTAATATAATAGTTCGGTAATAATATCATCTAGTGTATACGCGCAATGGTGACATGATATTTCAATATTACGTTACTGAGCATTCAGTATATTGTATCTAGTGCACGGGTCTAACGACTACGACTAAGAAATCAAGTAACGTTATTCCATGACCGACCGTAAAACACAAGAAGGGAACAAAATTGGAGGTCCATATGACTATACATAGCCAATACTGAATGAGCAAATAGTTTTAAATATGCGTAACACATTATGGTAGACGGCTGTCCGCGTTTCCGCATTATGAACATGAACACTGAACAGGTCACACTTGTGTTTAGTCCAATGTAATACGTGGTTGATGCAGATGGTTGTAGCCACAATAATATGATTTAATAAAGTGCAACAGATTATATACAATAGCAAGTCGAGATCGTGGCACTGTCATGTATAATTGTATATAGTTACGTCTCACACACCTTTAAGCGTATAAAATATGCGAGGAGCGGCAACAGCGAACAAAAGCATTCTGGTACCTTGGGGCTACGACAATTATGTCATTTCCATTGCTAATTAATTCATAGTAAACTATTGTCACTTTGGAACTCCTATATTCGATGATCTCTAAGAACTAAGGCTATGAACTCTATATTATGATTAGCGATAACGGTTGATCGTTGTTTCGGCAAATCCTAGAATAGTAGCGCGATCTTGCTTCGAACAAGACATTGGTACGATGAGAAATTACGATATTTTTATGGTACCGCAGCGTAAGTTTTCGGACTTCTTGCTAGGGATTTGGAAATGTCAATCAGTATTATGATGCAGAAGTGAAATAATACAGTCTACGTTGCTGACTGCGCCACCGCATAGAACAACTGTTGTCATAGGACGACATAGGCAGTTTGTTTATTCTTTTACAGTATATCGACAACACTGAAAACTCCTTCGAGGTGTATTCGTAGAAGGATGTACGTTAGAAACGATTCTAAAAAGAGATATGCTATTCCACATGCATATACCTGCGGTAAAGCATTTTCATTCGAAGTCGATTTTTTTATTGGCAATGTAGTAAACTCATTTGAAGTGCTTTGTAAAAAGAATTTGATCCGAATTTATATTTTCGGGAGATATGCATATCACCGCTCTGAGGACATATTGTAGGGATGGTGTGAACCTCTGAAAGTTTCAGGTTCGTGTGAAAGCGAAGTTTTTTGAAAGGTCCTGTGTGAACGCGAACGTGAACCTCATGACATCACGTGACGTCACATTGCTAATTCCAACCCTACATATCAGTGAAGTGATAGCCTATATTAATTTACGCGATACCTATAGCGACGACTCGGGCCACATAATGCTGAAGTACATATTGACGTATTAAACGTCGTCAAATGTATCAACTGGGGCAATCAAATGATATAATAATCCCATAAAATCAATAACTTCCGTCGCTTTGCCAACAATTTCGACGACGACTTGCAAGGGAATATAAGCTTAGGTCTTAACGGTCTAGACCAGACCGGACTATGTATTCGGCGTCTGAGTATTGCTACGTTGATATTGAGCAGAGTGTAAAACGGGTTTCTATACGTGTTAGCGATATTACCCCATTAACAAGTTATACAGCCACGCACGGATTTGGTTTTTATGATACAATAAACATATGAAATCAATATTGACCCCGTACCCCTGCTAGATTTTTTGTATCAGACAACGATATCAACTTCATTGATTGGTTGAATAAGCACCATTCGCTGACTAGCCACATGACTGTAGCGTATTCGCCCTTGATATTGTGTGATTGCGGGTCAAGCTCCCAGCAAAAAGTCACTCAATATTCGAGCAAACTATTGTAACAAAGCAAGTAAAATTTTTGAGGTTGTCAAGGTGCATGCTCGTTTCGTGTTAATTTTTTTTTATGCTGCCAGCGCCATTCATATAGTGGCCCGCAGTTGAAATGCAATAAATTTCAACCAAAGATGTTATAATGAAGTGAAAATTGTAATATATGAAAAGGGTTCACACTGCAGAACCTGCCAACGTTCGTTTGCGAACGTGAACCTCTCTTTCTTATGAGAGATCCATGCTATTTATTGAGTACCATCAATACGTAATTCTGGCTCCACATGGCATGTCATAGCCTAACAAATTTTCATTACAATATTGGGGAATTAAATGAACCCACAACTGACAAGTCAGAAATGTGTAGGGGGCTATGCAACTGCGATAAATATAATCATTTTAGCCCGGATTTGTCGATAGTATATTGCTACGTTATAAAACGCCACCAGCATGAGGCTTTTGGACTTTTAATTGATGCATTGGGAGCGAAAATTGAATATCCATTCGTTATTTTGCTGCCGTGTTGCTGTACCGTGACCAATGTGCTCGTTCATCCGAAATGTGTATTCTGTATTGCATGGTACGATAAAGATACGAAAGTACGGTGCTATATTTCATAATAACGTACCAGTCCGGTAAGAAAATAAATCGTTTTACGAATTAGGATAAATTTTATCGTGCCGTACCAATTCCCTGCCAACGAATGGTAGTATAATAGGCATGAACAATTATGGAGCGGATGTACGACTTTCCCTTAAGTTGGAGATTATGCGTTTAAATCGGTGACATGACAGATCATACACTGAGTCGCACATAAGCCATACAAGATAAAACACAACCAGCTAAAACGTCATATGAAGTAAAAATTTGGTATCGAGGGACTAGACCGATGGAAACTTCATTGTCAATACTATGATGTAGAGTGGGACAACTAAAACATTTTCAGCTTTTCCGAATTAGATTAGAATTAGGATTATAGCTACACAGTGTTTTCCAAATTCAACTAGACTTAGAAATATAGCTACACGGTTTTTATAACTTAGATTCGAATTATCAGAATTATTAACTTCACGAAAACTTGGAGATTGAATTAAGTTCAGTTCGTATCAAATCAGAGTTCATTACCATCAGCATGAAAATGACGAATGTTTGTACATCAAGCTTGACTCGTTTTGCACTGTACAGTTCTCCTATAGCATACTCAGGAAAACTAGTAATTAGATTAGAATTAAAATTAGAGCAAAGGAACATTTTACGAATTGGATTGGAATTAGATTTCCGGCGTTTCGCTCTAATTACTCTAATTACACAATCAACATTATCTAGTTGTCAAAGTCTGCTATGAGGGCTCCTCTTTATTCTCAGAACGCTTGTGATTCCTGTGTTTTACGAGCACTCAATTGACAATAAGTTCTACCTGAAAGCCGTTCCTGCGGAACACCGGATCAACATAGCGAAACTGCGAGGATTACTGTCAGTCATAACTCTGCGAGAAGCGGTAAGGCTATGCCGCTCCAGGATCGACACGATCTTCGCCGACAAATATTTCAACGTCGGGGTAAGTCTGAATTAGATGTTTAAAATATAGAAGGTTTGATTTCAGTGTTGTCCTTGGCTGATTTCGCGTTACAAATGTTTCGACGGGTGAGAGAGAGGGAGAGAAAGAGAGATGAGAAAGAATTTTTAACCGCGCGACTACACCAAACCTTACTTAGGCTAATTTCATTTTGGTACAATCTGCCAATGTTCCCATTTCGATTTCTTCAGCGGAAGGAGATTGCGCTACTGATGAGAGTTTACATGCAAACCGGACTTTCCGGAGTTAAACTAATCGACGGGGTCGGGGACGAAGAGATTCGAGCAATATCAGAATACATATACGGTGAAAAGGGTTACACCAGAAACGGTACGTGTATGTAATTTGGTATAATACTATAGGAAAAAC
>ATSW01000491.1:0-13307 GCA_000444245.1 Botryllus schlosseri
TCTCCTAATGTTTTTCATTCAATATTAGGATACTTCTGCAAGAGCCACCACACCACAACGGTGTACGGTGAAATTATATTATGGCAATTTAACCTAGCCGATGACACATTTGACTACAAAAGCATATTCTGCGAGAAAAGATTTCTTATCAAACAGCATGTATTTCAGGTTCTTTCACCAAATATTTAGTGATACACAACCTTTACGCGTTGCTGGCATGAAAATTTTGGGTAATCGAGATGAACTGATAGCTAAATGTGCTATTTTAAGATTATACACTAACAACTAACTCCTAACATTCGCAGAAATTTGATAACCGGATTTGGATATAATTTCGACTTCAAGACACATGAATGAAGCAATGAACGACTTCCCCCGATGGCTATAAATCAGTCGTCCCGGTAATTTTTCGCACAAGTGGAATTACCAATTAACTGTTTGCCAATAGTGAAATTCATGGCCGTCGCCTGTTATAAATACGAACCAGATTCCTCACGGTAAATCGAACGAGAAGGTCGGCCGTTAAAAGCTCTCTGTCCATTACCATGCCGTCATAAGCTATCCCAATCTTTGTATTTTACAGGTCATTCTTCATCTCAGATTTTAATAAAATGTGCCAACATTGTACTCTGTGCTGGGGACACAGTTACTGTGCGTTACTGTCCAAGCTGCGGCTACGCTATTGAGCGAAACGAATTTACAGAATATACATTAACCGTCGCTCGGCGATATTGCACTTCACTAAAAAAAAAATCAGTTTTCCGTATTTCCTCTCAAATACATATGGTTTGGATTCTCATAAATTTAATGGAAACTCCTAACATTAATTTAAAAGTAAAAATGACATCAAGATGCCTTATTGGCTGTTAACGTCCACTGAACAGACAAAATTATATATTTGTTGTGGGATTTTAAATCAACGCACGAGATCGGTACCCGGTTTGAGCGCAACTCAAGAGAATTGTCTTCGACGCTTAGCTTTCACAGGCACCCCTTCGACACATTTTCCTCTGCTTCGTTTTTCGCATGAGGGCCGTTAAATCTGAAGCAGGATATATCCGTCATGTTGTGACGTATTTTCCGGCGAAGAGCTATATGCCTGTAGGGTTGCATTTAAAATAAACGGTGTTTTAAAACACTCTGCTTAAAACATGTTTTAAACGGTGTTTTAAACAAGAGCCTTTTTTTTGAAAAATTATGCGATAATTGTGTGAATGCTTTCCAGAAAAAAAACATGTAGTATGAGCCTACGGACAATTACCACCCGTTATAGCCGACGTATATCGATATGGTATGGTTGGAACCCTCGAAATAGTCGGTTCAACATTAATAGTAGAGATATTTCGTCACAGGACATATATTTACCCTATATTTTCAATTGTCAATGTCAATCCACTATGACGTCGCAATTGAATATTCGTGACGTGTTGCGTGAAAAAAACAAAAATTAACAATAAAAAACATGTATTAAATTAGGGCGTTGTTTTAAACATGTTTGTTTTAAATTGATTTTTGTTTTAAATGCAACCCTAGTTGTATGCCTTCATTCAAACATGTGTAATCTGTAAGCTTCAAAATCAAGTCCCAATCTTAACCAGATTTCACACAATGTATTTCGCGGTTTCACCATATTCAATCGAAGGTTTCGCTCGATCCCACCCTTCAGCATTAACGATATGTGTTCTGGCGTCACTGACATGAGCTCTAAAGGATCTCAGGCTAAAAATTACAGTGAATAAAAGTTTAATTCAGCTTGCTTTATACAGCGGTGATCAAAGTCATCCTATTTTCTCATCAACTACAATTAGGAGTGTCGATTTCATAGATTACGCATCATTTCGGTGCTCACCTGTATTGGGCTACATTAGATGTTACCAGATTTATCCACGTGTGTAACACGAGCCTACAAATGAAAATACAAATAGCTGAAAGTTTTAACCCTTATCAGCACAGGGATTTTAGGTAACTTAATCGGCACACACGTTGACAAATTGTCAACCCGGCATTTCCTACTCTTTCTCAATGCGAAGACGTTAGTCTCGTATGGAATTTGTTATTTTAAGAGATTTTATAATGATAAAACTTTAAGAAACGATCATTGATACTAATTTGGAGGACTGTTTTAGCTTGAGCAAGTCAAAAATCTACGAAAAATGTCACAATTTTCAATGTTTTCTTCCACTTACGGATGATGATTCCGGAACATGTAATTCACGCCCCTACGGGGCTAGTTCACTTTCGGACCAAAATCAGTACAGCCTTACGGAGAAAAAGGGTTTTTGGGCCGAAAGTGAACGAGCCCCGTCCTGGTCCGGGTTCGTCATATTCCGATACTAGAATCAGGCTGCGTGATTCGCAAAATACCACTTTTTAAATGTTAATCACCTTAATAGCTCTCAGAGAAATTATAGATTACTAACCTACGGATAGAGATACGCAAGTACCGTCGTTACGCTCCGGCAAGCAGTTACACTTGTTGCCGAGCAATCTAAAAGCAGCATAATTGGTGGAGTCATAGTTTGCGACCCGATGGCTTATATGTTATGAAACTGGTCTTAATCGAGAGTTACTGCAGCACCGATTCCGAAAATACAAATTAAAATCTTGTCGGGGATATGGAACCACCTCAAAACAGCCCTCAAAATCTGAAAATCGCCATTGTTCCAACAATGGCACCGCCGCAACACGATGGACGTAACAATGCCAATTTCGTCAAGCGATTGTTCAGAACAATGCCGATTTTCAGACTTTGCGGGGTGTTTTGACGAGGTTCCATTTCCCTGACAAGATTTTAATTTGTATTCTCAGAATCAGTGCGACAGTAGCTCTCGATTAAGACCAGTTTCATAAAATTTCACCCCTCGGGTCGCAAGTTATAACACCACCAATTATGCTGCTTATAGATTGCTCAGCAGTAAGTGTAACTGCTTGCCGGAGCGTAACGACGGGACTTGCGTAACTATCCGTAGGTTAGTAATCTATAGAGAAATGCAGAGATACCTCAAATATGTTACTGGCTGTACTGAACTTGAATATTACTCTCAGAACCATATTCACCGCATCAGAATCCATCACCTCAAAGACCCACCGTGTGCCGCCATCAAAGAGTTAACGGCACAATAACAAGAACAAAGAGTGTCTTTGAAATCCTAAAATATTCAATAAAATACCGCTAATTGTCTGTGTTTTGTATGATTTGATTTTCTCTTGTCACTTTGTGATGGATACCGTAGTACCGGTACAGCTGTTAGCGTTCCTTTTTATTATTGCATTGTTACGTCATATTTTGCCAATTTGGTTTTCGTTTCTCTATCTTTCAGTAAGCTCTTCTTGTGTCGCTAACTCCTGACAAGCAGGGCTTTGGAGCCGGAGCCCGGAGCCGGAGCCCCGAAGCCGTGCATTTTTGCCGGAGCCGGAGCCGGAGCTCTACACAAAATTCAGCCGGAGCCGGAGCCGGAGCTGGAGCCAGTTATTTGAGGGGTAGCTCCGGCTCCGACGTACTTCATAAGATGCTGTTAGTATATATATGCAACAACCATATCTGCTGAGTTCAAATAATTCAACAGCAGGCGTTCGCGAAATTAGGAATCTTTTGATCTTTTGCGCTACCATTTCCGACCAACCTAACCATGTTCTTGGGGATTTAACTGCAGAGCAGTCATATGTTCAATGTTCAATTTTCATACATGAGTGCCCAACCACGGTATGCTAGATATGCCTGTGAGTATTGTGGGTATTCGCCATACCCGCAATTTCATCATCAGCACAACCTTGTTGGCCAATTGTACGGTGCGAAAATAACGATCACTATGTATTATGCGAAATAGGACAGAGGATAAAAACGTGATTTCGTTGCACATGTCGATATGACAAGCACGCGCCGAGAAATTCCATCTCGTCGTTGCTATGAATCGCGGATGAGCAAATACTCGTTCTTTCGTGATAGTTTTTCTTAATCGGGCCGCGAAATTAGACAGTGTTATTGTGTATGCAACTATGCATGCGAATTGGAATTCATTACTGCACATGATCGTCATTCACTCCAGTAAGGATTTTCGAGCGTAAATAGGGGATGGCAGTAGTCCAAGTAGCCCAAATCGCCGTTACACTCAGCAAACAATTGTCGCGGTTCGAGCTACTCAATGCGATGTCAGGACCCCATGGTATTTTATGTTGGAGACAAAATACTGATTTGATTATAGATTACTAACCTACGGATAGATACCACTGAGCTATATAAACACTGGAGTGCGTTACTCGCGATATTTGCGTGATCAATTGGCCGCCATCTTTGGGTTAAGTTGATAGTTGCGCGTTAAGCTGGTAGTCAAGGCAGAAGTGGTTGGTTGATGTGACTGTTTTGATTACTCTTTGGTCTGGACATATCGATTTCGATGGTTCGGACAAGATANGGTTATATATGTGTCACCGTATGTATTCATTTGCAAATNTCTTCCTGATGTAGATTGCTNAACTCNTTGTATCCAGGTAAATAAACATATGCTTCTGCTCAAAAATTCCTGCTGGCCTTGAGTGCTGTTTTCACAATTACTGGGATAAGTCAATTGTCATGGCATTGATAATTCGATTTGGATATGNTACCGTTAATCCTAAGGGAGCTTGNTAATGTTGTCTTCTNTATCCCTACAGTTTCAGGTACTGTGTATGGCAATTTGATTTGGATATGATGNCANTAATCCTGAGGGAGCTTGCTGATGTTGTCTTTATACTCATTATAGCTTCAGTTTCATGTACTGCGTCCTCGAATTGTTGTTGCAAGCACACACTGTAATTTACTATTCTTACAAATCTTGAAAACCAGCAAACAGGCGCATCTCAAGTATATGTAATTACCAAGCTATCAAATGATTGCAATGGATATTGTCAGTTTTGTTGTTATTTCCCATGTACTGTATCTATAGGTAGTAAAAGCATCTATGGCTATGACCACCAGCTTCAAGTTATTACCGGAGACTGTCCCAGAATCACCTTGGCCTCGATTCGAAATCTTCTCACTACAATGGCGCTGATGTCAATGCTATCGCTGCCAGCTACGTGGTGGCTATGAATACCACTGGCGTAAGAAAATTCAGCATCATGTGACATGACAAAGGCACTGCTACAATCAAATTTATACGATCTAATTGTTATTCTACTTATTCATTGTGTCAAAGTGGTCGAAATAAATCGTAGAAAGTGAAAGTGAGGATATGTGAGTTATGTGTAGCAATGTGGGTTAGCGATTTCTGCAGAGGTGATCAAATGAGAGAAATAATATATTTATATCATTAAATGAGAGATACAAGATGAATGCATGAGTCCGTATTTAGATCGGGGTAGAATTGCCTAGTACTCACTGAAATTGACGCTATGTTGGTTACAACAATCTGCGCTCGGAGTTTATTATCGTTATTGATTTGATCAGATCAATCATCGATGAAAAGATAGCAAGGTAACTAGCAAGGTAACGCAACGACCTGAGGTAATCTACAAAATCTACACCCACCCACCTTTCCTTGCCTGCTAGATGAAGCATTCCTACCTGGTGCGTTTTCGGATCAACCATTTCTGGGATCACGCAGTTGCTGCCTACCTGATCCCTTTCTTCCCTACAAGACGATGCATCACAACCTGGCTTTCGATCAACCATTTCTGGGATCACACGAAATACCGCGCTGTACTGTCTAGTACTCAAACTTTCGTTTTCAGAAACACTAGCTTCAGTCATGAGAAACGCAAGGTTATGAATGATTTTTCTATTAAAATAAGTAACATAAAAAAAAATAAAAACCAGAAATATATTAATTGTTATATTGACTTGACGTCACCCTCGACGTAATTGAGGGTGATCTGAAAGTAAAATGTGGGATAAGTTAGGGCTTAATATCTGCGAACGAGGTACAATAAACGAACCAATTCTGATCGAAGTTGCAATTTAAAAGACCAAATTTGCTGACCACTCCCATCTAGCAAAGTACCCATTCTGTTTCTGATGAGTTTGAGCATTTGACAAGGACTAAAATTACTTGGATTTGGTGATTGGGTAAATGTCGACCAGGAAAACTAGACTCAATGTTCCTGGACGATATGTTTGCCCGCAATGAGGAAAGCCAAGCGGAGTGGCAGGAAAGCCCGTCGCATGTCAATGAAGCAACGGTTGCCCGGTTTCGTTGAGCTTGTTCATGCAAATTTTAACGAAATTTGCTCGTTACGATCCTGTCAAACCATTAATGAAAAAGTATCCAAGCGGAATCTTCCAGGATGAATTGATACAAACAGCCATAAAAACTAATACATCTCTTGCCAGTGGCAAAGAATCATCGTCCTCGCAGTCAGTACCCATGTCTACATATCCTCGATATCGTCTTCCATCCCAAAAAACCTGTTTGCGGATCGACATTTCATCCATCATTATGGAACATATTACAGGAGCTGTTGATGCCTCTACTTTTCCTCTGATAGCAGAAAACGCAATACCAGTAAAGCCAGGCTCAGCGGGAAGTTTTCCATACCAGCGTCTTATCACACTCGGATGGGGAAGAGCGAATTGAAAATTTTGACGCACAAAATTGTCTGCATTAGCAGAATAATACTGCAGCGTCATTGCAAAAATATTGCAGTTCTTTAGAGTATTTGACTCCTCTTCCACCAACTTGTAGCTTCATGCGCTGCAACAGCTCACTTGGTAGACGACTGAATTTTTGTGACATTACTTCTCCACACAAATCGCTGATCAAATTTTTTTTCAGAGATGCAATGACCTCATCCAGAGTTTTCACTTTTTTTCTCAGGCGGCATGTCCTCATTTTGGCAGCATGCAACCCCTTTTTAATTTGTACCACTCTACGGCGTTGCTGTTGAATGAGCTTTTGCGGAGAGGTACGTGCACAGTAACTGCGGTCGTGGAGAACTGCTTCACCAGTTTGTGCTTTACAATAACGATTCTTATCTTGAAGTGTTGCTGGTCTTGCTTGCCGTTTGTTGGAAGCCTGAAATTCACGAATTTCAAATCAACAGAGGCTAGGGTAAGGGTATACTAATATAAACTTAACTTTAGAAGTAAATGTCTACTGTACCTTTGACATCATATATTTCGGAAAGTTCAGAAATCTCGTTGGCACCGCATTCTCCCTCAAACATATCAACTGGCCCACATGGTAAATGGCACTTTCCGGTAAATGATCGGAGCAGATAACTGACTATCTTGATGGGACCCAGATTTTTCTTTTCATGCTCTCTAACCATCTTCCTTTCAGCGATTCATTAGTAGGAAAGCTGCATTATATGGAGCATTGTATGAAGCAAAGCACACTAAATAGTCAATTCTTTGTTATGAGCTATGATAAAAGCAGAAGAGACATAAAATAACTTATTGTCTGATAAAATTATACATCTGCCACTTTTCACTCCATATGCTATCGTATTCAAGATTGACGCAGCCTTCTAAAGCTAAAGCAGTTCAAAGGTAAACCTTGAAAAATATTTTTGAATAAATAAATTGACAGTTTCGCACAAACCTATAAGGACTATAGATGAACTCGACTATGGAATTTGCAAATTCCACAGTATTTGTTTAGCATCTGAAAAAGATATCCTGTTTTAACTATGCTGATGAAGACCCATAGGCTATTAATTGAATCTTTTCCTTGTATTCCTACTCTTGCCTACATAGCATAAGCAAGAATTGAATACTAAACTGATTATTGGTCAAACTGCTTGTACTCGATCATGGACAAAATACGAAGAGTGAGATGGACATTATTACAGATTATTACAGATATTGATGATGAACATTACATAGAAGATACGGTGACAAGGATTTCTGCTGGTAGTCTGGTCTGGTCATTTCCTTCATATAGCTGCAACGAAATGTTCTGCTATCACTTTACCATGATCTGTTCATTACAACTGTGACTGATCTGGGCATGTCTGGCTGCTATGCTTATTCTGTTATTCACTTACCGGTGAAAATTTCTTGGGTATCGACGCTTTACCATCGACTCTTCATCACTACTGCCGTTACTATTACTTCTCCCATACGACTCACTGGATATCTTCTTCCGCCTTTTACTACACCCATAGGCACAGCAAAGGCTACCACTACCACCTGATGAACGTACTATCTTCGACATGTCGAATTACACAGAATATCAATATACTGACACGAGATATTGGGCTGAAACAAACCCTGAATATTAGAATAATTAGTCATTCAAAGCTCTATACGCATACAATACTACAGAACCAACACGAATCAAATATATTCAAACACTGACCGCTTTTCCATAAGCCCCTGTACTAAATCGATTAACCGAGTACCCACAATGCATCTGCGCATTAGGATCACGCAAATTTGCTTAGCCGGAGATAGCAGTAGTTCGGGGCTTGATAGATACGCAGGTCCCGTCGTTACGCTCCGGCAAGCAGTTACACTTGTTGCTGAGCAATCTAAAAGCAGCATATTTGGTGGTGTTATAACTTGCGACCCGAGAGGTGAAATTCAATGAAACTGGTCTTAATTGAGAGCTACTGTCGCACTGATTCTGAGAATACAAATTAAAATCTTGTCGGGAAAGGGAACCACGTCAAAACATCCCTTGAAATATGAAAATCGGCATTGTTCTGAACAATCGCTTGGTGAAATTGCAATTGTTACGTTTATCGTGTTGCGGTGGTGCCATTGTTGGAACAATGCCGATTTTCGGATTTTGAAGGCTGTTTTGAGGTGGTTCCATATCCCCGTCAAGATTTTAATTTGTATTTTTGGAATCAGTGCGGCAGTAGCTCTCGATTAAGACCAGTTTCATTAAATTTCAGCCCTCGGGTCGCGAACTATAACACCACCAATTATGCAGCTTTTAGATTGCTCAGCAACAAGTGTAACTGCTTGCCGGAGCGTAACGACGGGACCTGCGTATCTATCCGTAGGTTAGTAATCTATAATTTGATACGCGATTTCCAATTTGTAATCATCTGTTTCGTGAATTCATTCTTGATGTCTGCTTGATACTCTAGTATTCCCGGATTATCGCGCACTCTGACTTGTAAATGTGCATAGTTTAATTCGCTACGGGTATGGCGCAAGGTGCATGGCACAGTGTTTAATTCGATTATTTGATTCGTTTCAACAAGAAAATATTATATTCCGATAAACTTGATCGACACCGGATGGACTGGTAACGAGTGCACCAATATCGAATTTCAAACCATTGGCTATTTGATACAAATCGAATTTCGATTGATCAGGTCGTGATATGTGCCCATATTGCTCTTACTGCAGTTACAGTTGAATAATAGTCGCACATTTAAAGATTGAATTCAGCTGCATGGCTTAATGCTAACGAGTACGGCGCCAGTGTTAAAACGCCGCATCAGAATTTTAATGCTGTACACAGCAATGGCATAGTGCGATCTCGCGCATCCATGATGTTATCGACAATTGACAAGTATTCATTATGACGTCAGAAGTCGGAACAGCGGCACGTATGTCTTCGTTGCTGCATCCGATGTTACAGACGGCTGACAGACTCTAGATCAGAGTTGGATCAATTGTAATTTGTAATTGAGCTGAATGTAATTAATTACATTTTTCAATGTAATTGTAATGTAATTGTAATTCAAGCATTTTTATTTTGTGTAATTGTAATTGTAACTTGACAAAAATTTTGATCAATTATAATTTTAATTACAATAAATTGCTATAGAGACCTGACATGCACAGCATAAAATAATTGACTTATAATGCATTCTCTTTAAATGTCGACAAGGAATTTGGTGGATCCATTCGCGGAAGCCCTTGACTGCGCCCTTGCGGGCGAAGTTTTTTTTAATTTTTACCGCTATGCTGGCCTCGGCTGCCATTGTATACAATTTTTAGATTACTAACCAACGGATGGATTCGCAACACGTGACTCACGATTGAATACGCCGAGAAGCGAACTGCTGAGCCGGCTAAAAGCAGCAGAATTGGTAGTCCCATAGCTGGCGATCCAAGCGTCGAAATTTGGTATGTATGGTCCTAATCGAAAGCTAGTGTCGCACTGATTCCGCAAAAAAAGTATATTTCCAGGCAATGGTACCATCCCAAAATAGTCGTGAAAGTCTGGGAATCGGCATTGTTCTGAACAATCGGTGGGCGTAATTGGTCATTGTTGTGGTCATGCTGCTGCGGCGCTCTCACTTTTCAGAACAGTCGGCCTTAAACGGATATTTTGGAGCAGTTACATTGCCCTGACGAGATTTTAATTTGTATTTTCGGAATTAGTGCATCAATAGCTTACGATAAAGACCAGATGCATCAAATTTGGACGCTTTGATCGCCAGCTCTAGGACTACAAAGTTTGCTGCTTTTAGCCGGCTCTGCAGTACGTTTGTCGGTGCATTCATCCGTGACTCACATCTTGCGCATCTATCCGTGGGTTGGCAATCTACAATACGATTTCAGATCACGATGCTGCATCGTTACTTCGTCTGGCTAATTAACCAGACCACTGGATATTATATAACGTCTTATCTGACAAAGCACGGTTTTGTTTTTACTCCTCATCCTAATTCCTACGTCCCTCGATAAAAATATTAATATTTCTTTAATTATATACTCTATACGCAAATCCAACACGTGCATATATTATAATACTTTTTTTCAACGACATACTGCACCCTATCCTTAATCCTAACCCATAGGAAATTAGGTAAATAACATTTTACATTTCCAATTACGTGAGCCATAATTATTAATAAATCACGCATATATATTACGTCACAATGACATCTTACATATCATACTATGTACGCACATAAACGCATTTAGTACTACACAATCTGAACTAGACATGAATTTTTGTTAAATACGACCCAACGGTTGTCAAGGAGCACGGTTGAATTTATGATTATTCAATTACATGTTCAACAGCAGCAATAGGCCTTTTGCAGGACTTGGATCACGTGACCGGTAGCGCATAGCAACCACAAATTGGTTAGCAAGCTACTTTCTCGCCCACCTGCTTCAGTGCTAAATATCGCATAGTGTACTGCTCATTTCTTGTTGTAAACGTTTCGGAAATTTGTTGGCAAAGTGATCGGAGATTTAGTTGTGATAGATGTCACTCCTCCAGAGTAGATTTAGAATGATTTCGTCAATATAACGCTGAAATTCCTGGGTAACGTAGCCGTACTTTGGATATTGTATAATACCGTTTTAGGGTTGTAAACGTTCCATAATAGTGTCATGGAAAAGCGCAAGGCTTCAAATGTATTGGATGTCTTAACTTCAAGAACTATGTAAACTCCTTGCGTCAAAATGATCGATTTTGTAGCTGTTATTTGGTGGTCAATTACAGAGGTGGTCAAAGTAGTCAAGAAAGCTACTCAAGTAGAAGTAGAAGTAGCGACGCAAAAATCTACTCAAGTACAAGTAGAAGTACTTCTTACATAAGCAACCTGAAACTACTTGAAGTAGAAGTAGAATTTGCTGGCTTTAAATCTACTCAAGTAAGTAAGTAGTTTTGGAAAAAGTCATAAAACGTTTGCATGGACTTTCAAAAGCTGCAAATTGAGCTATGAGGAGGGTGCAGAGAGCTTCATGTACAATGCATATTGATGCATCCCAGAAGGTATAAATTTCCGACAGCATGTGCATTCGACTGAATCATGAGATATAAATGATTGTTTTACTATGGAAATGAGATACTAGCCTTTTGTTTACTGAAACATCCCGTTTTAAGAAATGTCATGGCATGTTCCCTCACGCATATTGCGGCCTTTAATTTAGTCGAAGAGCAATACGGAGAAGTTGTATGGATACGATGTTAACACTTTGCGCGATTCGTATACGATGATAAAAAATATGTGTATATATACATATATATATACATATAGTGTAATTGTATCGTAGGAAAATAGACGGCGATGCTACACTTGCTTTTAAACGTAAACATATATGTTCTCCAGACAAAAGAACTGAAACTAATTAGAACCCAAAGTAATGATACTGCGAATTGCGAACGACAACTTCCAATACTACATCAGAAAAGCGGAAAATGTATTTTATGCCTTTTGTCGTGACAGTTTTAACGGTGGTCTGTTAAAACAGATCTAACGTCCAAAAAGTCAGAGCCCACTTCCAGATTAGGACACGCCATGGGCTGCTAGATTACGATATGATGGGTAAATGCTAGATTGCGAAACGATATAGTTTCAAACGTTATGATGGGCCATATTTACTGTGACGAAATATGTCATATGGGCGACAATGTGGTGCAATGCAACCTGCAACCTAAATAAGATTCACTTTCGTGAAAACATATTTCTAACTCAATATCTACTAGATGTGAAGCGCGACAGAAATTCTGGGTGTGACTGAAATTTTCTACAAATTGAAAGTTAAAACTCCGTGAAAATAGCCCGAGAATTCCCAAGTTTCTCTTTCTAATTGGAGGGTTACACTACTTCTACTTGACGAACTGAAAATAGCGAAAAGTAAGTAAGTAGATCACTAAATATTATGAAGTAGAAGTAGAAGTAGCGAAGATTCTATCTACTTGAGTAAGTACCAGAAGTAGTGGAAAACTACTTGAGTACTTCGAAAAAGTAGAAGTACTTCGTTACTGACCACCTCTGGGTGTAACATAGGGCTGGGGCTGGACACAAGGATTCGAGTACTCGAATCTGAATCGAGTATCAATTTTAATCACTCGAGTCGAGTAGTAAAATACGACATTTTCGAGTACTGAAATTATATACGCTCCTCGCAACTGAAAGTTATAATTTATTATCGAGAATTATAGTTTTGATACTAGCTGTTTTCCACTGTATAAGCCTTGAAACCTTGATTGCCCGTGTCGCAGCATACGAGAGATAGTACCAAGATACGAACGTTACGGGAAATAACACATTTGAGAAGTCATGATCATCCATCCCACAACATTGGCAAGAAGTTCATTGAAATCAGTACGGTCGAAAAAATACCAAAGTATCTTTAATGTGACGGATAACAGTCATTATGTTAATTGTGGTATCATAAAAGGGACATATTTGAAATTTGACATAGTACATTCTGTTGTGATCGCGACTTCATAATGAGTGATACTCGAATACTCGACTCGAAGCGTAATTCGTCATTTAAAATCGAATCACTCAGGTAGGCCTACTCGATTTTGCGCAGCCCTAGTTGTAATGACTCCAGCCATTACTCAACTCACTCGAGTCAAGATTTTCTGATGACTCGACTTGACTCACGTCATTTTCTAAAAATACGGAAATGATTCGACACGACTTGAGTCAATCTGTGTATCGACTCGACTTGGACT
>ATSW01000493.1:0-11582 GCA_000444245.1 Botryllus schlosseri
TTGTTTCGTGTTTGGCATGCATTTTGGATCGTCGACTTGCCACATTTCAAGATCAATTGTAAATATGTCTTTTGTTACTTGCTTCTATTATTGTTGATGCGGTGGTTCAGCACGGATTCTACTTGAAAAATTTCAAAAACCAAAACAAATAAATTTATTCATATATTTGACTAGTGATAATAGTATTTACGGTGAGCAGGGATATGGGTTGGGACCATGAAATTTTTATGTAATGCATATTTCATGGTGGAATAAATATTCTATTTAAAATCAAGCTTTTTATCAACCATACTCCTTAAAAGCACATTTCACAATAATTTTTTTTGTGTAGGCCGTATCCCACAGACATTTTCAAGCCCGTCCCCCCCATTTTTTTTTCATCCGTAACTTTTTTTTCATTGAGTTTAGGGCGAAACAGTTGGTTTTATTGAATTCCTTGGCCCCAAAATTGGTTAATTGGACATTTTAATTGGTTCTCTACCATCATTTAAGCGAAAAATATCAATTTCAAAGATTTTTGAAAGTAGCGCCACCTAGTGACGAGAGGATTTGAAATCGCAATATCTTTTGAACCGCTGAACATTTTTCAATTTTTTTTTTTTTAATAAACTTGGAATTCAAAAAAGAACAACATATATAAATATTGGACAATTCTGAGAGTATGCATTACAAATCTCAAAAAATTTGCTAAATTATAATGGAATTAGCCTTATACACTAATGACTCACTCGGCTCTATGAAAGAATGAATTATATTATCTTCAGCAAGCTAAATTATTGCGCATCCTNTAGTAGGGCGGTCAAGAACAAGCTACAGTCACCAAGAGCATACCAGTGTTACGGTATGTTAGAACNAGTTGAGATANCGGTATTATTTTTTCTGACAGACCTGATCAGGTCTAATATCGCTACGCGGCGAAGAAAATTGAATGGAGTTGAAATATATAGTAATTGACTTGATTGTTAAGAGAGGTTCAATAGAACTGACATTGATCACAGTTATTCATGGTTTTCAACACTAATTATGTTCAATAAATTCTTGTTAAGTACTCGTATATTTTGGAGTGGCAGAGAAGGCACAGAATCCTAATTATCACTTTACGAAGCCCTATATTGAATGGATTCAAATTGACTCATAGATGTGAGTTTAAGTCAAGTGTAGGTCATTTTCGATTAGAAATTTGGTCAAAAAATAGATTTATTGAAAAATGTGACTCCAGTCATCCATATACAGTATACACTGTTCCATCCGTGTCAACAACAGGATGGTAGCATAGGTGCCTAGCAATAGTAATAATGGTGCGGGTGAGAAATCAATTGAGAGTTGCTTTCGTGATAACATTATCAGCATCTGCCCAAACAGCGAATTACAGGGANTAGAACAGGTTCAAATTCTAAAAAATGGATTATCTCGAATATTCAGTTCTGGTTTTNANATTAGAAGTTCGTGCCATTGCCTGATAGTGCACTGAACTGAACCTACCACATATTTAAATTACTGGCATATATGAACTTTCAACACAGTTTTATCATGTAAGAGGGAAATTGCAATGTATTCTTGAATGGTGGGATAGCCTAGCACCGTAACTACAGCTACAGCCAGCTATNTCATACATATAATAGCCTACTTCTCTACTTGAACTAGTATATCCGGTTGGCTAGATTTACACAAGTAGTTCACAGTTCACGAGTAGCTCAAATACTGCGTATAAATCTTTCATAACACTCAACAAAGCGTACACGGATGATGTTACAACAGATCCACAATAGACGAAATCGACACGGATCGGCATGTTGGAAATATGCACAAAACTTTGTGGATAGCTATGACCTGTGAACCTTATCGGGTTAGATAGAGCAGNAGGCTCAGCTCCATGTCCCCAGACTACAGTCATTTCTTTACTGGCAATACCCGACTGCGTTATTCACCAGATATGCTCACACGTATGCATGAAGATAGAATTTAATACCTGTCTTATTTCGGAGCGTTTGAAATTTTGATTTCGAATGAATATTGATGGTGTCTGTTCGTGTTCAGTGTTCAGTCAGATTTTGACGTCAGAAATTCCTTCAAGAGTTGTAAGTCTATTNACACCATCNNCATATACATTTTTCAATTTCAGTCATTACGAAATGAGCATTATAGACAATAGATATAATATAATGGATATCATATCTCTATNGTCATTTCGTTATGGCTCTCTGCCTCCTCCAGTATCCGATCTACCTCTGTTGTTGTTTGTTGGATCTGCCGACTTGAGTGATCAGAACGGACACGGGATTTAATCGAATTAGTGTGCCAGTTAGATACTATTANCATTACATTATATTTGCCACNTAAGCATGTGGACTTTAGCAAGAANTTCATGTTCAAGGTCAAAAGTGCTTGCGTCAAGATGCCGTCATAACCGGTTTATTTCGGCTTGGACTAAAGTGGGTGAGTCCAAAGTCCACTTTTCGATTTCTAACCNGGCCATAATCCTGTAAATTACCAACCTATTTTTTACAGATTCCNAGGTGAGTGTTTCGGCGGTAGGATGGATCATAGAACATCATCCCCATCGATCAATGAATGCGTGCAACAACAATAAATCAACGCCTCAAATCACTAATCAGAGTTGGGGGTGCTTCGAATGGCGCAATGTCNGCTATGTTGCAACTATGCCGATTAAACGGCAAGGTTACAGCCAGACCAGTTAGTCAAGTAGTCATTGTATGAACTCAAATAAAAGTAAAAGTAGGTCTATACCAACATGAATTTCTACTGGCGTAGAAGTAAAGTAACCTACCATTATGGAATCGGTCGCATGCATCGGTCGCGTTGCGTCACACCCAGAGTGGCCATGCNGAGTGGAATTGGTGGCAACGTCATGCAGAACATTTCTGTTTGATTACTTAATTATTCTATGCAGAAAAGCTCTCGTCCCGAAGGATATATTTCAAAAAATGAACCGAGATTCCATAGGGAGTGCACACCAAAGATACTATACTCACAGCACACCTGTATTATGCGGGAACTGGTGTGCTGTGCTCGTAAATATCTTCCCAAATGCTTCTATGTGGTTATTGATAATAAAGCCTCAGGCTTTATCGCGTTTCATTATCATTCTTCCTATAAGCCTTATCTCAGACTCACGACCATCATTTTTACCATAGTCTGTATTACCTGTCTTCACGAGTATCATCACTCCATCGGGTAACCTAGCTTATTGTGCAGTCAATGAACACCATGTGTGAACCTTGTGTATGCAGCTTTTCATCCGCCGTTTCAATCGAGTCAACGATTAGTCTCTGGTAGGAAGGTAGTTATGCAGTGTGATTCTTGTGGTTGGATAAGCTTGATGACAAGTTTACAGTCTGATGATTTTACATTTCCACTTCTATAGCACAAAAATAAATATTTTCAGGCTGGATCATGTTGATATTTCTATTTGAATATTAGAACAAAGTGTTTCTAATAGAGGATTGTAATCAGACTAATCACCTAATCAGTATTCTGCGACTATTGTACTTATATGTTGAATAACCAATGTCAGTAACAGCAGTACTCCTCATACTCATTGCACAGCTTGTAAATTACAACTAGCAGATAACCACCGTCCCACTCTCAGTACACAATATTGTCAAATATTAAAAAACGAAGTTGACATATCATATCGATGTTAACGTTAGTATGTCACAGGACCAGACCACGGATGGCACAATGAAAAGTTGCTGGCAAAAGATCTCGTCGGTTCCATGCAGCACGTCTGCACCAATGAGACAGACGTTTTCCAACAAAATGTCGCCTCCCGAAATCCTGTGAGCATTTTTCATCAGATAGGCTAGCTGAAATAATTTATTGTAGGATATTATTGGCAACAGTGAGGTGATTGTTATGCTGTAAAAATGTGGCACCGTGTGTGTACTTGTGAACTTTTCGAATCCCCAACAGTTCTAACAAAAGTTATAATAACTGATTAGCCTAAGTAACGAAAATATTGAGGCTTGTCTTGTACTTAGAACGTTATACATTCTCTTTCTTTTCTCTTTCCCATACATATATATTTTGGTTTCATGTCGGTGGATCTGTTTGTAATCAATCATCAATAGCTGCTCGGACCAATATTTGTTGTGTGTGTGTGTGCCTGAGTGAAATGACATCACAACTGGTTCTCGCATGCATGTCATATCCATTGCGTAAACTACAATCTGTCATTTCAAGTGAATAAATAAAAGCTATCTGTGATATTGTTTGTGACTAATCTGCTCATCACGCTTCGTTTCATAGACTGAATACCTATTTTGTAAATTAGAAGTAGTTGGCTGTAGCCTCGCAGAATTGCAGTGTGACTGAATTATATTATCGTAGAAGAGTTTTTGAAAATCCTCCTTACGTGATGTTAGCATTTGTTGATTCTTCATCAGTCAACTCTAAACCTGTGTCATTCAGAGAAAAATGGTCGGAAGGCAAAACCCCGTCATTTAATCTGGACGCCATGAACAGTCTATTGGACCACGACAACCATGAAATGCGTGAGAAATTTCGAAATTTCATGAGCGACCCGTGCATGACTCCAAGATACAACATTTCCCTTGCGGAGGAGAGAGACATTGCCTTGCAGAGACTGCAAAGAATATGTGACGTAAGATTATATTTGATAAATGCTGATGATATCTGCATTTATGGTCACATTTACTCTAGGTCCATGCAGTTCTGCTTGATCCATTACCGCTGACTAATAGCCAAGTCTGCTGTTGGTCCAGATTTTTGTGAGAAACTACTGGCTATATATAATAATTGCATTTCTGTTATACCAGTAAATGGAAAAAATATTAGGTCCTGTACAAAAGACATCCCACTATACGCTATAATACGTTCCATGTAATGCGTAGGTAGCCTCATAAACATTAGATCTATTAGAATTATTGGTAGCTACAAATTTCTGTTTGAAATAGGATTGTCACAATACATAACAACATGCATTGTTCTACACCGGTGTGATGTAGATAGATTCTTGGTATATGATTATGTACATGGCATACCTTGTGTACAATAATTTTTTTCTGATTTTCCATTCGTTTTTTTAGCAACATCTTGATAATAAGCGTGAAGCCTCCATAACCCTGAATATGGTTGTCTTAATGTCCTGGATTATGAAATCGGTTTCATTGTTATCAGCTTTGTACTCGCGGTGACAAAGCATATCTCTTTCTCTCTCTACTATGTAGAATGATAACGCTGGTCAACACATAATTTTAGGCAGACAAAGTAAGAGTGGTTCTGGGGGCACTGGTTCCGAATATGACCGTAGTTTTTTCAAATTGGCTCTTGTTTTGGAGATAACCCATGGGGCTATTTTGACCAAAATCTCCCATTTCGCTGTAATGACTGGATGGAAAATCGGCTCAGTCGTACTATGAAGTTTAGAAATTCAATCTTGTTATTTTTACACACAGAAGACTCTTTTAAATCAAACTACAGCAACAGCAGTATATTTAGGGGTATTAGATTTATCATAGTTATGAACTTTCACGGATAGCATGTAGCCTACATGAATTTAGACTTTTTCAGAGGCATAAATATCTTATAAACAAGAGCCAATCTCGCAAAACCAAAGTGATATTCGTAATCAGCAAGCTCGAAAACCCCAGAAACGGCTCTCAGATGTTCTGCCAAAATTTTTATTTTTCATTTTGTTGGCCAGTGTAATCAAATCATTGCTGCTTTACTCTTGAAAATCATTTCTAGACTGGATTTGTATGAAAAGTGATACTCCTTAGTCCTTACTCAAGATGATCCTTTTAAAATAAGAATCAAAAAGACTCCTCTGCCACCACTCGTGTGTCCTACTCTAACTGTGATTTATGAACCTTGTTTATCCGTGCTGCGTCTTACTATTCCCACTCTTAAAGCAATACCCTCTAACTAACTTCATCTGCCATTAAAAAATTCCATAATGCTTGTGACTGTTGTGATATATTCAGGCCGGCTTCATCTCCGTCACCGACTTCTGGCACAATCCACTGCGTATCTTCGCCGCACACGAAATCGCCGCCATCATAGACCCAGCCATGGCCACGAAAATGACCGTACAGTTCAATCTATTCGGAGGAACTATCGTTATGCTTGGCACCAAGCGACACCACGACAAGCTGATTGAAGGTATCGGTTGCAGGCATGTCTCTTACGCCAGTGTCGAGTCATGGATCTTAGTTTTGCGTCATTGAGATGCAACAGCTGTGCACTGTTGCGTGGCACGCCAAGTTTCTTCATTGGCTTTCCTTTTGCCAGGAATTGATAATCTTCACGATATCGGGTGTTTTGGGTTAACTGAACTCGGATATGGAAATAACGCTGTGGAAATGGAGACTACTGCAGAGTATGATAAGGTAATCTTTTGTATATGTTTTGGTTACAGTCTAATCTTGATGATAATTTGTTTCAAATGTCGCTGAGCCACTCGAGACTGTTGTATCAGTTTCTGGTATCATGACAGGGAGATCATGGCAGTGAATTTTATGTGCGTCAATGGATCATGTAGGGTTTTTGAGTGATGTAATACTTTGGAATGTAAATCCGATATGATGATGGATGATGCTGATTGGTGAGAATAGTTTGTTTATGCAATAGCCAATGAACATTTACCTTACAGTTACAGTTCATTTAATGGTTGAACTCTCATACATTGGTTGCCTGCGGATATTAGTAATAATAGCTTTTTCCACTGAGATGTGCACTAGTGACATGGGTATCACACCAGGAGTGGTTATTTGATAAAATGCTCGCGTTATGGTACGGTATGGTATGGTATGTTTTTGGAATGCACAATTAGGTTTCGTCTACTTCTGATGCTCTAGCGGTTTATAGACTTCTACTTGAACAATTTTTGGAACCAGTGCCAGTATGCCCTGCATTATCCCAAACTCCCAATGTACTTGTTCAAACTGCTTACTTGAATACGCCTCGTATTTTTACCTCTGCTTCAGGATCATTTGTTAATGCAATGGCTGTGCTTGTTTATAAAAACATATATTCGACTAAAACGATGTTTAATAGTTGACAAACATACATGCATTTCGTCGTTTTCCTAGCATTGTCTCTCAGTTACGAATTCTAATTTCAGTAAAAACGAAAATAAAACATGTCTACATGCCCATTGAGGTGCAAATCACAGAGTATTTGTTCACAGCAAATCCTGAGAAGTGTTGTTGAAATGTGAGTTTAATTCCAGATCATAATTCTTCTCGTGATTTGCGGCACGGTTCCTTGTTTACGAGTTTGATTTAAAACGAATCAAAGTATTTTATCCAGACTTAGCTGTCCAATTATGATGTGGAGTGTGGACATTACCCTATTCATCGGAAGTGCCATTACTGAGTGGTTTCTTGGACATGGTCACATGTGCTTATTCATCAGCCTGCTGAAAGTTAGACCTCTTAATTCGCATCTGCTTGTGTGCTCCAAAACCCTAAAAAGACTCGCGGCACACCTAAGAGAATCTGTGGTCGCACACAGTTTGCGAATCACTGCTCTATAGACTAGTAAGTCTTTCCTGCTCTCCACTTACCTGCCAATCAGCGTCGATTTGTTAAGAACTTGTGCAATGTGCGTCACTCGTTTGCAGGCCACGCAAGAGTTTATCATCAACACTCCGTCAACTTTGGCGCAAAAGTACTGGATCACGAACGGCGCCATTCACGCCAAGCACATCATCGTCTTTGCCCAACTGTCTGTGGACGGACAGCATCATGGAATTCACGGGTTGCTGGTTCGTATCCGTGATGACGACATGAACGTCATGCCCGGTGTCACTGTGGAAGACATGGGGCACAAGATCGGAGTGAATGGGGTGGATAACGCGAAATTGGCGTTTGACCACGTGCGGGTGCCACGGGAAAATCTACTCAACAAGTACGATTCGTGTTCATTTTCAGTTTTTTTTGCGCAAATTTAGGCTTGGTAAATATCATAACTTACAATTTTTTTAAAGTGCTCAAATAGGTTTTTCGGCTTTTATTACATAATTGGTAATATTTTCAGACTACTTTTCGCTTCATTTTTAGGTCTTGTCAAGTAAATTTTAAACTTGTTAGCCTGACTTTTTTGTGTGATATTGTCCTAGCAGGCTGTCGATATTGCCCCCTTTTAGGTAATTTTGCATCAATTTCTGGTGTCACTGGTCATTCTGCATTAACTGTGAAGCCTTTTACACTTTTGAGTGTGGACGATGATTAACAACGGCACCCCATCGTATCTACTAGTTCAGAGATCTTCATAAACTTATCGAAGTAGTTAAGGCATATATTGAATGGTGTAGGTACTATAAGGTGTGATTAAATATGAATTTGCTACTTGGGAGTCCTGAATCAATACGTAATTCGACCACGTTTGGCCACTGGCCTGGCACCAAATCGCCTATTTGAAGCCTAGTTTCGATTTCACCCTGGTACAAGTATGATTGTTTCTAATTGTAGTCACATAGCAATGCAAGGAAGCTAACAGAGATGCAATAGTTTTATTCAAATTTCTGAATTTTGATCCTTGAATGAATAAAACCTTGTGCAGATAAAACCGCATACCGGTATTCCAAAATTTGTTTAAGTTCAAAACCTGCAAATGACCACACCCAACTTGTGTTCTAATTTCTAAGCATACACTTCGTCGATTCAACAGCATGTGAGGTAAAAACTTGTCTGGTGCAAAACTATATAGGGATGACATGCTCCCTGTCATTGCTTATGATACATCATTGCTTCATTTGAAAGTGTTTGAAACCACAATTAGTCCATTGACCAAGCCCAGTTTATGTACACAATAAGAGGTTCCGTATAACTGCCTAATCTACCATTTGTTAGCTTTGTTTTGTGTATTTCGTCTGTCGGTTTTGACCTATAGCGTCATACTTTGCCGTGTTGGTTTGCTTTTGCATCTGTTTGAATCTCTTTAGTGTGCCTTAGCTCATGATAAGAGGCAACCTAAAAGTCTTTGAGTGTGAAAATATGTATTCTTGCAATGTTTGTTGGCATTACAACAATTTTGGTCCTGAAATATGTTGGTTGGCTTGCTTTGCATCTGTTTCGTGAGTTGGTAGATGTCTAAAACATTGGTACCGGTAATTGATAGTCCTGGACCACTGCACCAAGGAGATGTTGCCAGTAATGATGTAAAATTCATCTTGAATAATGCAGAAATAAACACGTTGAAGTCACTGGCACTTGTTTGACTACTGCAAGATGAGCTGGTTCCTCGACTATTAACTGCGTTCTAATTATAATAGATATTTTATCACAACACTATAATGAATATTGGCTGATAATGCGGCACCCGTTCAGATATTCCGACGTGGCAGAAGATGGTACGTTCTCCACCTCGATCAAAAGCAACAGGGGTCGGTTCTTGACAGTCGCGGATCAATTACTATCTGGTCGAATCTGCATTGCATCCATGGCGATAGGATGCGCCAAAGCATGCCTGACCATTTCGATGCGGTACGCGGCCACGCGGATGACCGTGGGCCCTCAAGGAAAATCGGACATGTCCATTCTTCAGTACCAGGTACTGTATGGCAATATGCAATACCCATTTTTAGAAGTGGTCAGTACCAAAGCACCGTACTTTTATATGTTCGGAGTGCTCAAGTAGGGTTGTAACCATGTCACAAGGTTCCGAGTCACAAGTCAATCTGACTTTTATGGTTTTGACTCGAGTCATTTTCAACTCACCACCGAGTCAAGCCCAAGTCACTGAGTAGAGTGTCTAGTCCGTGCCGTTGTGTTTTGACTCAAGTCCAAGTCATTGTGCTGACTGCTCAGTTCCGAGTTGATGTCATATGTAACCTGCTTTTCGCAACTCTGCTCAGTGATATCTAATGCTTTGTATTCGTAATATACCAATTTTTCTCACTTCTAACACTTTCTGGTAGCATTTTTGAGTACCTGTACTGATAGACGAAATAATATCAGTGTGATAACTTTACTATTCTTCGAAATTACAATGAAATGTCTGTCATAGTAGACCCGGTCTCGAGTCATTTCACTCGATCGAGTCATTTTTCATTTTTACGAAAATGACTCGAATCAAGTCACCAAAAAATCGCGACTCGAGTGCGACCCCGTGCTCGAATATGTTTGGTTACTTGCACTACTTGCTCGATGGGTTACTACTTCACCGTCATTTCTCCTGGCAAAACCAGTTACTTTTCATAATATTCTAGTACTTGGGTACCTTTCAGGTTTTGATGTTCTACTTCCACTTGAAGTAGTTTTGTCCTGTCATGGAAATCACTACTTGTAATTTAGAGAAAATAATGGTGTTACTTGTACTTTTACTTAAGTAGGCCTACCAACTACCAATGCCAACCACCAGTGTCAATTTGTCACGGTTGCTTGAAAAAATGCTCGATCTTTTTTTCAGCTCCAACAAAGAGCTCTGATGCCCTTTATGGCCAGGACGATTGCCATGAACCTGGCGCTAGACTACGTCAAGGACGAGTGGGCGAAACGGCCGGACGACAAGACTGGGCATTTGAACGTGGTGACGCTGTGCTGCGTCATGAAAGCGCTGATCGGGTGGCACGTGGTCGAAATGGCTGCCGTTTGCCGGGAGCGTTGTGGTGGACAGGTTATTTTTAGAATTTGGTATTTGCTTGACGACGTAATCGGGTGATCATTCTGTACCGCGGTGTCCAAATGAGACATGGTTTTGCGGTCGTTGGATTTTTCTGTTATTTTCTTTTAGATTTTGCCAACATACTTACTGGGCATAATGATTCGAGTTCGACCTTCAAATCGGGTCTAGTAAGAGCCTTCACATTCATACCAAGAGTAATATTTTATCAATTAGAAATAGTTTCAATACTGCCGTTACATGACTGGAATCTCGTAACCTCAGTTAGCCGTATCTCAGCATCAAAAAACACTACAATCAGGTGTAATTTTCTGAACTATATTCAGGTACAGTGATAGAGTGGCTTTCGAGTCTGGTTGGTGTGAAAATTTCACTGTGGAACGATATTAAAACCCACCTACAAACCATAATTTCTACTTGACAATAATTTGTTTTTGCCTCGCAAACAGTTTGAGGAGAAATGAAAGTAGCCTGAATAGGACGTTATATATCACACAACCACTTGAGTAGCTGAAGTATGCGACATTCAATAAAGTAGGCTACTCCAAAAGAACAGTACTTCATTACTCACCACCCATGTATTTAACTAATATCTGGTGTGTGCGCAAAAATTAGACGGTGCTCCGACTATAGCATAGCTTGTTGTACATAAGCGGATGAATGCCACTCTGGTTGCTTCAAAAACGTTTCATGTTTCCAGGGCTATCTGAGTGTGAACAGATTTGGCACTTTCATCGGTTCGAGTCACGCTTCCGTTACCGCGGAAGGAGACAACAGTGTGCTGATGCAGGTAATCCGAATACGTTGACGTTTTGCGTTGCCGTGTCGTGACGCCGGTGTCTTGAAACTTGACAGAAAGTCGCGAAAGAAAGGCTGAATTTGTTCAACCCGGAGAAACTGGAGCCAGTGCCCGAAGGTGAGGTTGATGCCAGCAAGGTTGAATGGTGCTGGGGGCTTTCTATTGGAACTGAAAC
>ATSW01000494.1:0-17210 GCA_000444245.1 Botryllus schlosseri
TGGTGATATATATATCATAAGCGAGCCGTTTTGCCATTTCTCGTAACGGCAGCTTGCAGTACAATATCTGTATTAAGTTGAAGGCAGAATTTTATGTTCGCTTCGTCTTATTCTCATATGACTCTACTTGAAACGGGCGCCTATCGTTATTTCATAATTCTTTATTCAACATTGGGACCTGCCACCATAGCCATGGGCTTATATATCATTTTAGCGTGGGTTTTAGCTGGAATCAGGACCAAAACAGCAATTCGTCTCCCAGTCCAAACGTTGGTCTTTGGCCCCCGCATAGGGTGATATTTTCAAGCTGAAGACTGAATTTCGTCAATAATCTTGGTAATCGCGTTTTATTATTAATAATGTTTAATATTCTATCTGCCCCCGATGTTCAGATTTACCTGTAGAGCCGGGGGCACGCAATTCATAATTGTAACGTCTGGTATCCTGTTATAATTACTTTGGTGTATGTTGTTAATTCGTGACCTCCGGCCTGTTACATAATCAAAAGATATCGTTGTATCCCAAACGTAGCAGACTAAAAGAAAAATTTCGTGAGACGCACACACAAATTGTCATGTCTTTAATGCTCTGTGGGTGCCCGGGTGGCATTTTCATTGTGGGCTGAGATTGAAAGGACCGGACTATTAGACACGNCCANCCAGNNNGGCTATTGACAATGGACACATACCCNAAGTTTCGGCCNAGGTCTTTCTTTAGTAGCACACTTCGTGAAGTCGCATGTTGGTCGAACTGCGTATGTATTTTGGTGTGTCTTGGCACGGTATTGACTGGTACCTAAATGCCTATTACTATAATTAGGGTTGCATTTAAAACAAAAATAAATTTAAAACAGACATGTTTAAAACAAGGCCCTTGTTTAAAAAATGTTTTTTTTAAACCACGACGTCATGAATATAGAATTGTGACGTCCTAGTGGATTGAGAGTGGCAATTGAAAATGTAGGGTAAATATAGCTCCTTTGAAGAAATATCTTGACTATAACTGTAGAACAGACTATTTTGAGGGTTCCAACCATCCTATATCGATGTCCGTCGGCCGAATCGGATGGTAATTGTCCGTAGGCTCATACAACATGTTTTTTGGAAAGTGTTCACACAATTATGGCATAATGTTACAACTTAAAATACACAGTTTAGTTTTTTTAACGCCTTTGTTTTTAAAACACCCTTTAAAACATCTTTTAAACAAAGTGTTTTAAACAACCATTTGTTTTAAATGCAACCCTACTATAAATTATGTATGCTTTTTTGTAGGGGGAGACGTATGCATTTCAAAATCAAGCTATCCAGAGAGAATTTTCAAGTTAATTAAATCTCTCGAAAAGTCTTTATAATTTATGTTGGTTGACGAAATACTTTTGAGTCCCCTTCGATCTCGCTCCCCACCCTATTGGGAAATTTTTGGGGCGGCGGTTTTGTGCCTGGCAAGAATGCAAATCGTTGGGTGCGACAAATCGACCTCTATGAAAATGGGCAATCGGTACATTATGACGTAACAGGCAAATGACGCATCTTTTATTAAAGCAAATTTGTTATCTCATTAGGCCTTTTTAGCGCAATCCATATATTGTCTTCCGACATAACTTCTAAGATGCAAAATAAATGTAATCGTGAGTAATCGTGATTACTTTTCCAATGTAATCGTAATCGTAATCGACTACTTCCTGATTTTGCTGTAATCGTAATCGTAATCGTAATCGCGTCATTCGGAAGTAATCGTAATCGCAATCGATTACATTCATGAAGTAATCACCCCATGTCTGGATTCAAATACTCGAATCCGAATCTAGTTTAAATTTTCACGACTCGATTCGAGTAAAGAGGATTCGATGCTCTCATAAACTGGAATTTTTCGCTCGTTTCCCGAATATAGTTATTTTATCGAAGATATATATCTAATCGATATTTTCTTTCGGTCTCGGTAGTATAGAGACCTAGGTTACCATATGATATATGTCAAAACATGTAGTACAGAGAAGTCAAACTCGATTCAGGCCACAGTCCGGACGGATTCCATTCGATCACTCTGCCCCTTCTACATATACGATTCACAACACAGTCGAGCTGGTCAGTAACAATTACTGCGTGTTCGGATTTCCGTACTCATGTAGCTTTTGCCTACTTGCAGTTAACTTATCAAACAGAATATGTTCTTAAACTTCTTCCACTTCTACTTAACAGTTTTTATGCTAAGATACTTACTTCCCACAAATTGAATAAGGCAAGTAGAAGTGATTGAGTGGTGTGATTGCGCTACGTTCATGATTGAAATTGTCATATCGACCCGGCGAAATAGCCCTTCTATCGCGGTAACTGAATATATATCAAGTACTGCCCAAGTCTTAATGTTTGTGTCATTTTGCGTCAGTCGCGAAGATGCACCCTGTCATGTAGAAAGTATTAGATATATTCAATTATCTGCGGCCTATCGATCGAATCTTACTTTTGCAACAATGTATTCGAGTACTTTGGAACCCTGTCATTTTCTTCTACTCGAATTGGTTTTGACATGTGTTGGAATTCATGGTTAATACTATAATCGTAAGGGTTCTCACGAAATAACTTCCGGAGGGCTTCCGGGCAACTACTTTCTTGAAACATCTTGTTATTTGGGGGCCCGAGGTAACGATTGTTGCACGTACGAAATCCTCTGCTGGTTGAATTTATACCGAAAGGACATGACATTTCAGTCTTCAGCGCCTGCCATTTCGGCGTCTGGCTCGGGTTTATCAATATCGAAATGTCATCCAACATAAGGTGGCTAATGGTTATTTTGGGCCTCAGTTTTATCCGCACCCACAGATGGCACGCGACCTCAAGACTAAAGCATTCCAACGGCCTCAAACCACACTAAATGAATATAACGATCTCGCATATCCGTGAACACAGTTAGACTCATTTATGCGTATATTAAAACGTAAATTATGTGTGTATTCACTTAAATAACTATAACCTTTCATTAGTCGAGTGACCCATATTAAAATGAAGAAAAACACCGTCACTTAATCGGACGAAGTGCATTTCTCAGTGGAAGAAATCTATCAATGTTCTCTGTTTGATGCTGTTTTATATAGTGCTTTAGGCACCCTTCGAGGTTGGGCTCCCCGATTCTTTGGTTCAGGGTACGACTGTTACGACACCCTGTTCCTCGGAGTAGATCTTTCCACTGTCAGCCTATAGAATATGCACTTTACAACGTGAGTGACGTGACCACGGACCGATTGTCGAATTTTCATCGGTAGAGTCAAGCATTGCCCGTTCCTAGAAGCATATGACGCCGGGACAGCTGGCAGTATTAGTCATAGCAAGTTCAAGATTGATAAGAAATGGAAACAGCGCAAGTCGCCAATATTAGCAAGGTGAGCGAGTAACCAATGTACAATGCAGTGGCACGTTTTAATGTTCGCAAAAGTCGGTGATTTGACCAGACATAGCTCACAGTCGCTAGATGGGAGCTGAGTAGAGTTGAATGATTATGTTACAGAAATATGCCCAGAGTCTGAACCGAATCGACGTGCACTTACAGATAAAAACAAATTTGCATTCGGACATAGCATTTCGTGATTGGTATCATGCACATCCCGGTTTTGGGAATTGAAGGTCTGGGCCGTGTATACGATATCAACCTGGCAAATTTTATTAACCTGGTTTGAGTGGATCTGAAGATATGAATTTTTTCATTTTTGATTGTTATCATGCGTATGTGTCAAACTAGTCATTGTGTTAGCAGTAATTTTTCGATGTTTTAACCGTTTTTTTTTTGGTTTATATGGAAAGATTTCGTAATTTTAAACCAGTCACGGTGACAGTACAACGATGAATTCAGAAAGTTCCAATCGCCAAAACAGGCGTCTGACGGTCTTCCCGACCACCTGAAAGATTGTGTACTTCTGTTTCGGCCGTTTCGGAAGGCTTTTCTGAAGAACGTTAGCAACCTACACTCCGATTTGGTGCTCGGTGAAAATGTCAACCTTCAGGTGAGACAAAGTCGCGCACCTTGCTTGGGCTGCAGTTAAGTATAGCAGTAATGAAATCAAAGATTGTCAAAACACTGATTGTCGATACTGAGTAGAAGTTGAAGTAGCGATTTTCACGTAAGTAAAGATGTAGCCTACGTATTCTATAGGCCTATAGATTTTCATGAAATAAAACTGAAAACTCTCAAGTGGAGTGGAATTCTATCATTATAAGCACTTGAGTAAGTACTTCACGTAATTAACAACATATAAGCAGTTTATGTATGGCGTTCCGTGTAAATCCAATGTCGTCTCGCATGGTTTCTTTTATAATGTAGATATATATGCCAACGTTTGCCAGAGAAAATGTTGTTTAAGGATGATTCTATTTCATTATAACCTGAACAGGGAGTTCGAGAGTCACATTCATATACACTTTTACTGTAGCTCAAGGGTGTCAAACCCTACTTGTGTCGCTGGCCGGATTCAAACATTTTGATCGCTCGCGGGTCGGACTATATAGTTCAATGATCCCAAACTGTTGCCTCCAAGTCCACGCCCGTGTTTCTACTTAAATCCTTTTTTATCAAGCCTATAGATCAGTGATTCTCAAACTCTGTGCACCACCAGAGATTCTCAGGTGTGCCGCGAAACTTCTTGAGTGATTTTGAAAAAAACACTAAATTTTCTAAATAAGGTATGCATGCAAACATATGCGATTTGAAAACGTTCTAACTGCTTCATAGCTGATAAATATGCACGTGTGAACATTACAATGAAACCAATCACGGCATTGCCGATGAGCTGGGTAATTGTTACGTAATAATTGGGAGGCTATGTGCCGAGGAAAGTATTTAATTCGGTTCACGCTTCCGCAATGAATCAACTCATAAACAAAACATTGCCCCGCCGAACATGAGCACACTGCTTGGATTTCAACTTACAACGCAATAGTACTTCTCTGGATTTGGTGTTCATAACTTTAGATGGGTAGTTGGTCTATTTGAAAGCAGTGAATCAACCAATCTTAATGCAGAAGAACAGCTCATTGATTTACGAAACGCCCCCTTTTTTGAAACTCTGATTCAATACAAAGGGTTATGGATTTCTCCTTCCAAATCCTGTACCATGTTAGTTGCAAAAACAATCATAAATTTATTGCCATGTGCCATGATATGTACATTGTGTTTCTACATGACTATGTGTACAGAGTTTTTTCTTGCTTTGATTGAAATCAAAAGCTGTAAACGAAAGAGACTGCTTGAAATTGACGATGAAATGCGGAAATGTTTGTCAATAATCCAATTTCGTTTCAGTCGTATCGGCTCGTATAAAAAGGCATGATCATCGCATTACCACGTAAATTATTATTAAAAAGCAAATTTACTGATGATGTGTTGCGTGTATTTTATAATGTTTCTAGTGTGACATAAGCCAAAAGAGTTTGAGAACCAATGCTATACATAATCGTATATTACATTATATTACATATCATGAAGAGGTTCAATTCCAGCAGCACCTTTTCTCGCAAGCAATGGAATTCGTAAAAATACGATGATTGCACGATAAAATATAGCACACTTATATAAACCGCTAAAATAGTGGCTCTAACGACGATATCAGCTGGCATAGTAATATGCTCCGTTTGTTTTAGTCGTAATGTGGCGTCGACCCTACGTATGAGGTGTGAGGAATACCAGATATTTAATTGCAAACCCGAACGTCGTCGGGATTTGCGTCATTATAATTAAATCACCATTCTGGGTTTCGTTATGATATTTGATCGTTATTTCATACGACCTCATTTCCTGATAAACAATGTGAATTTCATTGACCGGGGTTCAAAAGGCCGCCGGGCGATAAGCAGCAAATCCATAAAAAACAATAGCACAAAAACCATTCAACAATTCTGTCAGCGTTTGTGTTTCCCTGCGCGCATGTAGACTGGATTGCATTAGCCGTCAACTTATAGATATTGTATGAAAGGGGGAGGCAAGACCGATCACACTTCCTTCATCTTTCGCTTCGCTTGCAGCTACGAAATTGTTGACTTCGGCCGATGGCATATTTGCATGCACGCATCGTGTTTTAAAAGGTTCGCATACTCACGCCAGCTCGGAATGTCGCTGGTCACACACTCCCGACGATTGGAGCTCAACCCTCATCTCCTACACGCGACTCCTCGAGTCGATTCGTCGCGATTATGCAAAGGGTGGACTGGCAAAATACAACGTTTCTTGTGACCGACGGTGAATTGGCAACTAACTTAAGAGAATTGGTAAGATGAATTGATGTGCTTCGTACGAATCGGTCCCTATATATGATTCGGAGGTCACTTGTAGTTCAAACAGTGAGTAATGCTGAACAATGAGTAATGCAAATGTGCTGAATCAAAATCTGTTACTTCAAGGAAAAGTGGACAATCAAAAGTTTGTGTTCAAAGCAGTTAGCTTTGACACTCAAGGGGCAGTAGGAGTAATGTCATATGCATGTACTAAAGTACAAGTAAGTGATTTATAAATGATAGTCGCAAACGAAGATTCCAAAAGTACTCAATTGAGAATTTCAAACGTTAATTGGGTGGGCGATCGCACTCTGTTAACAGTCGATGGGAGGGATATACTTTTAAAATTGCATGCTTCATATTAGCAAACAACGCAAAATTACTAATGACACCAAAAATTGATGCAATTTTCGAATATAAATTCAGTTACCGCGGTGAAGGGCTTTACCGCCCAGTTGCTATGACAATTCTGCATGTAATGGTGATGCAAATATGACCTAAAACTAAATGCTTACTTTACATAATTCAAAACGTAATAAGTAGGTAGTTTTGCATTAGGAACTGGCAAGTAGAGGTGGAAGTATTCTAAATCAAAACCACTTGAGTAAGTAGCGTTCTCAGGCAAGACTTACTTGATTACTCAGAAAAAGTAGTATAGTTCGTTATTGACCCCTCTATGTCTTGATATAGTAGCAATGTAGGGTTTATCGTCTTTTCTATATGTAATTTCAATTCAATTTATTGCTAGTAATTTCGTCATTTCAATACACCACGAGACCGCGATACAATGAAAGATAGGAAGGTGTCGAAACGACTGGAAGTATTCTTCGAAATCAGACACCAACCTGGCCTAGGCGATCTGAAAAAAGGAGGCATGCCCACTGAATGAAAAGTAAAAGATGATAATATAAAAGGACATGTGATAAGAAAAGGCATGTGTCAGAAGTCGAAGTCGATATGACAGGACGTGTTCCGGTAAAATAGCGGGCTAACTATAGTATTGATTCATTAGAAATTGTTTGTGTTTCTATTTCAAATAAGTCGAGGTGGATGGAGGTAATAAGGCTCGTAGTCGCCAAGTAATACCAGTGAATAAATACCAGTGAAGTGAAATATATTGCCCCTGAAAACCTTCGTTGTTAAATGGGGGGTCGAGAAAGGTTCACTATAAGTCTATGTGACTTTGAATAAGAAGATTTGGATCGTAAAAACTATACTAAGATTTTTTAAATCATGCACTATAGATCTTCGTGACAATTCAACGTAATATCGATGTTTTGGATATAAAGAGGCTAGCCCACTCCGTCCCCTAGTCCGGCATTAATAGTTTCCTGCAAGATTCTGTCGGAAAACCCCCGTTACATGACCCATCCCTTTCAGGGATTCATTCGACGGGACCACCGCATTCAAGTTCACCGCGTAGTGTCCAATCCGAAGCTAGTTATGGTATCTGGGAAGCAAATTTATTTGGTTGGCATGTCTTATGGGGGAATGTTCAAACGGTAAGTAGCCTGGACAGCCCAACATATGAAGATCATTGAGTCAAAATTACTCAAATCATCTTACATATGAGAATGTGGTAAATATTCGTTTTAGTATTTCACGATTGTTTTTATAAGCTGGATCGCTATATGGTGTTATGTCATTTATGTGGCAATAAACTGCGTCAGCATTCGAGTCCTGTATTGGTTATTTACTGCGTAGTTGTGAACTGCTGAGCGATCTTAATTTGTTTACGTGACTCGGTGTGCGTGTGTATTTTGTGTACTGTGCAAACGCACTGTCCTAGCAATAGCAATAACACGTCCTGCATTTCGAAGACAAATATCCGATTCATCGCATGTCATAATATTATTCTGATCTACTCAAGTTCTGACTTGTCGGAGGATCCACCGACCATGTCAATGGAGGAAATATTCAAACTTCCCCCGCCGTTGACTGTCGACGTCACGACTGCAGACACAAGCCTCGGGTACGATCAGTTGCACAGGAGGGGCAGGGTGAAGATCACCGAACGTGTGATGGGTAAATTATGCTCATACTATTATTTATATTATCAAGAAACGGAAGTGCTTTCGGATATGGGTTATAAGAAAGTTCTACCACTGTATTTTTCTTTATGTATGTCCAAGTAACGATGATCTATATGCACTATGCAGTACTCAACCAAGTAGTTTTGCTTTGAAACTGGTTCCTATTTGACGTCATCAAATTCTTGAGACCATCATTGATTAATTACGTGTTTTCAAATTTTCAATTTTCTTTTCCGGTGGATGTAGAGATTCCTCCTTTCTGTGACAATATCCGATAGAAAAACCGCGCCATTCATCGCTAGTACCATATAAGCTGACAACTAGGCCTATATAAAGTTCGATCTCTGCGAGATTGCTGGAGCGTGAAGCCCCTGTGGAAATTTCAATACATTGCAGCTCCATTACGGTGGCGTTCAGAAAAAAACGGCCCCAGCCAAAATTTTTCTTTCGTTTTGCCCTTCAATTTGAGACCACATCATTTTTTAGAGTGCAGTGCCCCTTTAATACATCTCTCACTCTTTAGAATCCACCATGTACGTCCACGCTTACGGAGAAGACAATCAACGACTCTCGAAGCAACTGTTCGAAGTGCCGCTAAGTCGAAATAATGTGAAAGTGACTGTGCTTGCTAGAGCGATTCCGAAGGGATGCAGATCAACGAAACCTGTTGTGAAGTTACCTGTAGTTGAGATGGTAGGCAAGGGACAGCATGTTGGTTCTCATCGATATCTCTCATGGCTATAGTTTTTAATGACATGGATTGCTGAACTAATCCAGGCTGGTATCGTGTCTTTTGTACGCGATATATGCAAATTGCATTGCATCAACTGAATTATTGTTGGCTCAAATCTGCCATTCTTGGTCAAGCGAGCTACATAGGCACCAATTGCGGGGGTCATTTCGAGAGGGGCCGAAAATCCACACTGGAATTGCAGAAAGTAGCCACCTGGGACCGACTACCAAAAATATGCGGCGTCTTGACAAAATCTATTTTTGAAACTAATCCTAATCCCTAATTTCTAAACTAATTACTTCCACTAGCTGGTTTTTTTGATGTCTTGTTCATCTCTATACTTCTACTCATAATTGAGTAGAAATTGGAAGCGTTACTTCTAATTCTACCCGAGTACCAACAATGACTACTTTATCCGCCTGGACTCAATATATTAATCATATTTAATTGGTCAATTTTTATTTATCTCATTGTGTATAGCTCATCAACTCTAATAGCCTGATGAATATTAATTGACTACGCCGTCAGTACATTTGAATATAGGTTTAAAGGTATATGGACAGTGGACACCTTAAGACTATCGCGATTATTTTATGTTATTGGTCACTTCCTATGAATGAATAACTTCCGCATTGTGACGTTAAGCTGTAGCAGGCAGTCACAACTTACAGCGTAACTTACTAAAGCTGTACTACATACTGTGCTACATAATTTGTATAGTACGCTTTTTAGCTATGCCTCAGATAAAAACACATTATAGCGATCACGATACGAACTGAAATACGATACGTGATGCGAGTGTGCCAACACCATGCCATAATTGAAATGCTGGCGCAAAACTGCACGACTCTTCGGTGCTGTTATCGTATAATTACTAATTAATATGTTGCACGCATACATGCGTATTGTCCATGCTGCTTCGTATTATATTGAGTCAAGTTTCTACTGTATTTGATTTAGTCACTATTTCTCGAATTCTGTGGAAACGTGTCTACACCAAAGTCTTCGGAAAGAATCGTTTGGTTTTCGTCCTAATCGGTTGTGTTTTAAGGTTCATTTTCAGAAATGAAACAACAAATGTGATGAAAGATGTCCTCGAATAGCAAAAATGTAGCTATATTTATTCTCTGTATTAGTCTACTTCTTCCACGTAAATCCAACTCACCGGTTCATCGTCCTGTGAGCGCCGTACCTGTAAACTACTCGACCGACAATCGTTTACGTATGGCCGACATCTCGCGATCGTAACAAGTATATGCCCTTGTCGATCTGCTTATATAACTCAAAGGTCTAAAAACACAGCAGCTTCGCAAAGACTTCAATTTTCCGTTTCAGGTTTCGCTCGCAGATTTAAAGACGATTAGAGATCTCCGTAATCAGTCATTTGAGGAAGACACGGTCTTCAATTTTCACGAGGAAAGCTTTATTTTACAGGTATGCTGTTTGTAACAACGTGCGAAATTTAAAAAAGCCTTGTCGATTTGACGTGCCGCTAACATTCCTTCAGTCAGTTATGCTATAGATAACTAACCTAGCTACGGCTAAATTCGCAGCAAGTGACTGCATGGTCAGTCGGGCAATCAGATAATGCATATAAAATAGCTCCGATTGTTTGAAGCGATGGTAATTTTCATTTTAAAGTGTATTGTAGGGTAGACGACTAGACGTGGTGCTTCGACCGTAGCTTCCTTTCGATGCCATTTTTAATATATTTTGCGCTCGGGCCGCAAGATATACAATTACCATGTTATTTACGAAGCTGCCAAAAATTTGCTGGCGTTATCTGGTTGTCCAACTGCACACGCGCACAGTCACGTGTTTCGCATCTCTGCGTAGGTTGGTTATCTATAATTGTACGGTACATTGTAAATTATTACGCACGTGATCGACAGCAATATTTACATTGGCTTCTCTGGGTACATATGATGCGTTATCGCATCGTTGTTCATCGTTCGTATGCTTCGAAGCATATCGGTGAATAGAATTTGACGTTATACGATTTAGACGCACGACTAAGCAGCAGTCGACTCGAGTGTATAACTGTATACCCTGATACATCAGCTTGTCGTATTGAGCTGTTGATCCAAGATTCAGCACAGGCCCGTAACCAAAAGGGAAGGGTAAAATGATTCGAGTATAGGCGAATGTTAATCGAGTATATGCTAATGCTTCGAATCGAGTAGATAGAGAGAAATGGGTTTTTCGATTACTGAAAGTATACTGTCATGTCCGCTAACAGTTATCACATTACCGAAAGTTATAATTTCGATACCCTTTTTCGCTGCGGAAGTCAGTGAACCTCGATTGGTCGTATCGCGACATACGAAATGTGTAGCACAAGGCCATACTCACGTTATAGTGGAAATAACATTTCTGTGATGTGTTGATTAACCCGGACAGCATTGTCACGAAGTGCAATGAAATGGCTATGGTAGAACTAGCTATAGTCTAAGACAGTGGCTCTTAATCTCGGCGCCAGTAACCAAGGGGGGAGGGGCGATTTGGATTTGAAGGGTCGGAAATACTCAGGGAAGGATATGAGAGGCGCTAGGACGCTATGGGGCCGATGTATGCAATACGTTTCCGCAAACGCATTGTTTATTAGAATTCGTATAAGTGTGGGTTACGTGATTCTTGTGCGTATACTTTTAGATCGCCAAGATTCACACTTCCGTCGGACTAGATAGGGGTTTTCTCAACTAAATTTTTCGAACTATGTAATGCATCTTGCAGCACACGGCTTGTGGAAATCTGGGGAAATGGTCCTATACCACTGTTCAGATTTAAATACGATCTTAGCAGCTTTCATACCTTATTTAACGTATTTCTACAATAGACATGCTCTAAAGCAGTGGTTCTTAACCTTGTCCCCAGTGCCCCCCAAGGGACGATTAGGATTTTGAAGGGGGCGGAAACGCTCAGGGGACGATATGGGGGCGCTGGACTCAGAGGGGCGGTATGGGGGGCGCTGAAGAAAAATCAAAGTATAGATGGTGTAGTAGGGATATATGATTAATTAGTTCTCATTTTTCGTCGCGCTCTACGCGCGAAATATATTCCGACGAAGTTTGAAGTGTATTATTATAATTGATGCTGAATGAATTGCACGTACTTCTAGATCGCAAAATCCCCGTTAAAACAATCCAGCCACGCTTGTTAGTACTATATATTCAACAAAATGTTTCGAACTAGGTATTGTATCCTGCAGCGCACACCGTGTCGAAATCGAAGAAAGAGGCAATGTACCACTTTCGAGAGTGAGAGCCCTTTGTACATTAAAGATGCGTTGAAGCTGTTTGGCGAAAATGATTCACTAAATACACTTATATTTGGGAGATATACAAAATTAAATCGTCAGAATATTTATTCGCCGTATCACGAAGGATCATATTGTTTATTGTTGTGACCCACACCCACACAAACATAATATGGGTTGCTTTATTTGGAATACATTCATGTTATTGTTACTAACTGGGGAAGTACTAAATCCAATATGAGCAAAAGTCACACAAAGCAATAACACGAAGCATAATACATTTAACTTCCCCATATTGCCAATCGCAGAAGTGAATTCAGGATGTGTAGGCTACATCGGCCTCGAACCAAATGGTACTAAAATAGGGGGGCGTCAGACCACAGAAATTTTGGAAGGGGGGCGCTGGAGCAGAAAAGGTTAAGAACCACTGCTCTGAAGTTTCTAGTGGCCAAAATGATAAACCAAAATATCCAGTATCCATGTATACTTGAGAGCTATACTAAATGAAAATGTCACTATAATCTGTCATATAATTATATAACTCCATCGTATCGCCATTTGCGGAGGTCGAGTCTGGGAGTGTGTCTGTGCGCCCTTTTCATCCTCTTATACGTGGATTGATCGTTGATCGGTATTTTTATTGTGAATACGCTGTGAACACAGCCACGTGAGGGGAGAATGACTGATAAATCTCCGACGCTTCATGATTTGCTATTGACATGAATCAAACTGGGGCATCCGACGTCACTGAAGGGTGATACGCTAATTCGCCGCCATTTGACAGCGTTTGGGACGGTGATAACTCAAGAAAAGTCATCACTCGGCGTGCCGCGAGGTCGAAAATGTTGAGAACCACAGCCCTACCCAATCGTCTTTAGTACAATCCATAAATTAAAAATATGGGGGGGGGAGCTCCAGTCAATGAAAATTTCTGAAACGGGGCACTGGAGGGAAATAGTTTAAGAACCACTGAACTAGAATATACACCAAATAATCTTTAATGCGATGTAGAAGATAGTATTATATTCCCTGTGGTCGCAATAAATGTCCTTATTTCATTTTTATCCGTCATTCATACTGCCGTGATGTCATAATGAGTGATAATCGAACACTCAATTCCACTTAAAGCCTAATAGCCGATTCAAAATCGATCAGGAAAACCAGAAATTAGATTACAATTACAACTGGAGCGTGGATTGCACAAATTAGATTAAAATTAGATTTACGGTATTTCGCCCCAATTAGTTTCCTTGAACCACCGAAATTGTCTAGCCTGACCATAAGCGCTATAGCGAGATACAAGTAGTGTAATTGCTCAGTTCTTTTAGGCGCAATCAACGCTCTACATTGCATTTAAAAGTTTATCATCGAACATTTTGTGTCAGTACCACCGTCTTTAGCCTGTACTTTTCTGTATATAACCAGTAGACGTCGATGTCAGACACTGATAAGCTTTATTCGGTGTCTGCCAAGGCCGGCTCGCCTTCGAACTCGTTCAATCCGCCTCCGCGGCCTCCCAAGTCGCCCGCGATAAGGAGAAAAGATGAAGCCGGGCAACAACACGAACCGCTTTGTCCGCCAAGGCCACCGAAGCCGGACCGATTCAAGTCCCCGCAGCGCGGATGCAACGAAAACTTTAATAATAACATTACCAAGAACGTAGACGACGCAAGCCCCGCAAGTATGAAGCATGGAGCGAAAGTGGCTGATGTTGAAAGCGCAGTTAGAGGTCGACAAAAATTGAGTAAGACGTTAAATTTACTGCCAACCAATGTGCCTTTTGTCGTTCCCTTTGGGACACCAGCTCAGAAATGCGAGACTTTAGCTTGGAAAGTTCCGCTCAATAGCGTAATACGAATTGCCAAATCTTACTGCATGAACCATTCTAATCTATTTCAATTCTATGATTCGCATTGCCTAAGCCTGTAACCTGTGGCGGCTCGTAATCAGATCGGGTAGTGATCCTAAGATACTCCCTCCGAATTGTTTGTCAAAATGACATATTTTGATATGAAATTGTCACTTCATGGTAGACACACGATTACTAGTGAGCAGTGCTCTTCAGCCGTGGTCAACGGCACACTGGTGTCGCACTTGCTCTGACCCTAAATTTGTAAGCAGGATACTTTTTCGGGTTAAACAGGTCGAATGTAGCCAACTGCTAATTATTTGGACCAGAGGGTTCCCAATCCGTGGGTTACCACCGTTAAGATCTGCCGTATCAAATTCCATGACCGATCTCGGTATGGAACATTGTTAGAATCAGTTCAGGCCAACGTCGACCTTTGCATCAAATCTGTTATGCGATATGAGACGATTTGGATTTTAGAACATATTCGATTTTCGGAAACGAAATTACTACCCTAATCATTGAATGATGTGTAATAATATAGAGTTCAGACGCAGATATCATTTTTACGAAACTTGTCCCATTTTCACTCATTCGGGTGAGTAAGATAATATGAAACTAAGTCGTTGCTCTTTTATGTGAGCATCATTGGGAAAATGGTTAACTAAAGCTAGCTACGAGCGTTAACGCGGCAAGAAATTGCATGACCCTGCTTGGCCACTGGCCGGTTACAAGCAGAAACACAGAAAACAACGCGTTTTTTTCGCAACGTCGAATATATTGAAGGCCATTCATCGGTGAATAATAAGAATAATAAAACATCGATGTTATTATTGTTATAGCTCAAGTGGGGTAATGCCCCAGTCGCACTATGGGACGAGCCCTGCCTGTTACTGTAGTACTTATTATTTCTCGAATAATATGGTTATGACTGATCTGCTGGCGAAATTTCTACCTGGTGAAGTAGAAGTGAGTGTTTTCATGTAATGTAATCAACACTATACAATGTAAAGAATGTGCAATGTGTACTCTGACTGCTTCGTAAAAGTAAAATTATCTGCCCTTAACTTGCGAATATAGATTTGTTCCTTGAGCCAAAAATGAATTACAATTTCGTGTATCAGCAGTAATCAAAGCCAAAGAAGCGCGGAACATTCAGAAGAGTTCCAGTTTCGAACAGCTCCACGAGTCGTTTCATCCCAAACATTTCCTGCGATTTTTGACGGAAGCCCCTACCATTCACTTCGATGCGAGTCACGTAGTCACGAAACACAAGACTCCGCCAAAACCCAAAATCCTAGAATCCTCCACATACGTGGACCCTCGAGCTGTGATCGGCCGGGAACACTGCCACAATCGTAAGGAAGTGACTGGCTCGTCTTTTTCGAATCCCAACTACGAAGACAGTGTGGAGTCGATGCATATCAACCTCGGGTCACATCTGGCTTCGCCAAATAGCGAGATATCCGACGAATATCTAATATACGATTATGCGAAAGATGTAGTTGGCGACGCACTAAAAAAACCGTCGTTGACAGATGATGACTTGGATTACGAGTATCCACCGGGATGTCCAAATGGTAATGAATGTTTTTGCTGGTATATTAGCGCTCAAATTGTGAGTGGAGTAGTATGCAGTAGTGTAGCAGCCACTTGGCGGTTTTGATTCTGCACCAGGGGCGGCAGTCTGCAAGGGGTTAGCAAAATGAGGCTGCACAGTGCACACAGCACAACTTTTGATGTTTTACAGTGGTTAGCTAAATCACACCTCCTTGATTTGACACCATAGTTATGCTTGTCTCTGAAACGTTATCTAACCATTGGTGTTTCAATTGCGAGCTGTGTGAGGAGTTTCTGAAATCTCAATATGATAAAGTCGTATTTACGTCATAGAATGAGTGATGATCGGCTATGAGCTCGATTCTTTCTATAGAAAGAACCTAATATACGTCTAAAACTTGATTTTAAAGATATTATCGCCGATTTCGCTTTGGCGAAAAATCGGAAAGATCAATTTTAAGGCGGCTATTGATCTTTTAATTGCCTGATACATTTTTTTATCCTTTATATTTGGCCTTGACGATGAGACAGCCAGGCTTCTTTCTCAAGCAATATAGAGTTCTGAGACTCGGCACATAATCCGTAATTATTCTTATTCAAAAGATTGATTGAATATTAAACTATTTCAAAAATCTGCTGCAGTCTACTTAGGGCGGCATTGTCAGGGGCAGCAACTTATGCTCCTAAGTCACTGGTAGTACGTGTTTTAGCTGACTCGAATTCCACACCGGAACGACTATAGAAGCACCACTGTTTATAACCGTGTTCCCTAAAGATTTTTGACTCATCGATCGCTATTCAGAGTTCAGACTCGATATATCTTATCGCCCCGTGACGGCAACTTTTTCACAGTACTAAGTATGTTTTATCTACTTGTTTCACTTACTCGAGTAGTTTTGTTCGTATACTATACTGCTACTTGAACAGAAGTTTTCAATCTGTCATCCTCATTTTTACATAATTGAATATTTTCATGTGAAAAAATAGTTTTTGGACAACACGTTGCAGCGTGGTTGAGACAATTCACAAACAAGCAGTGTTGGGATGACTCGAGTCATGACTTGACTCGAGTCAGACTCGAGTCAACTTTTTCGTATGACTTGAATTGACTCGAGTCACTTTGCAAAATTGACTTGACTTGACTTGACTCGGCGCTTTAGAAATGTGGACTGACTCGTGACTCGGAGCTAAATTTACGAGTCAATTTCAAGTCATTAAGTACACGGTGTCGAGAGCAACCAGTCATTCACTGATTGTACGTTGCACTGACCCTCCATTCGTGTGTATGAGCGGTACAACACATTTTTGCAAGTATATTTAACTTCATATTCGTTAATTGATTCAATATAATTGACCAATCCATCTGTCCTTCAATCAGTTAGCAAAATGTAATGACTTTGCATCATCAGTCATCACTCATACTTCGAAAATTCAATTTTACTTGAATTGTGACTTGACTCATGACTTGACTTGACTCGACTTGACTCGACTTGACTCGACTTGACTCGACTTGACTCGA